>JANAVB010001995.1:231901-266901 GCA_029216955.1 Iris pallida | reverse complement strand
CGTTTCACAATGAGGGGCACTCCACAAATAGGCCTCCCCTATTTGATGGTACCAACTACAACTACTAGAAGATTAGGATGAGCATTTATCTAAAGTCCATAGATTTTGACTTATGGGATTGCGTGATAAATGGTCTTCCTACTCCTTCCAGAGCTATTGAGGATATTGCCTCTGACACCCTTCGGGACACTCTTTCTGAAAACATTAAGAAGCTTGCAAGTCGAGATGCCAAGGCAATGAATGCTCTTTATTGTGCTCTCGACAGTAGTGAATTCAACCGAATCTCTACTTGCAAAACTTCCAATGAGATTTGAAAATTACTTGAAGTCACACACGAAGGAACTTCACAAGTGAAGGAGTCTAAGATTAGTAGACTCACTCAAGAATATGAGTCTTTTAAAATAAAGCATGATAAATCTATTACTTCTATGTTTACTCGATTTGGTGATATTATTAATCCTCTCTCCTCTCTTGGTAAGGAATATTCGGCTCATGAAAAGATCAGAAAAATCCTTAGAGGATTGACGAAAGTGTGGAGTCCTAAAGCTACCGCAATTATTGAGGGGAACGATCTAACTGTCATGAACCTTGAGACCCTCATGGGTAAGCTTATGACTCACGAGCTCGACATGAAGGATCAAGAGGAATCCTCCATACAAGAGAAGGAGAAGGAGAAGACCAAAGAGAAGGAGAAGACTCTTGCTCTCAAAGCTTTAAAGTCTTACTCCAAGGAGAGCTCCGACGAAAATGAGTCGGATGATGATGAAGAAATAGCTCTCACAGCTAAGCACTTCCGGAAATTCCTCAAATTCAACAAAGCCAATCGCTCCAGACGGGAAAATGAGGAAGATCCGGCGTGCTATCAATGTAGAAGACCCGGACATATCAAGCGGGACTGCCCGATGATAAGAAGAGATTCAAGCAAGTACGAGAAGCCAAGCAGAGGAAGCTCATCCTCTAGAAAATTCGCCAACACTAGCATTTGGTGTGAGAGTGATGCTAGTGACTCCGACAATGACAAGGAGTGCAAACACAATGCAAATGTTTGCCTCATGGCTACTGATGAGGTACTTGATGATCTTTCCTTAAACACTCTTACCTATGATGATTTGGAGAAAGCCATTCTTGAATTACATGAAGAAAACAAAGGTGTTCGAAATAAATACAAGAAATCTCTTAAAGAGGTTGAGGCTCTTCAACTTGAAGTAGAGAGGCTATCAAGCATTATTATTGATATGAAGGGAAAATCTTCTATTTCTGACACGGATGAAATAGAGTCTTTGTGACTCAAGTTTCAAGAATCTCTTGACACCATCAAGAAAAGGGATGATGAGATTCTATCCATGAGAAGCTCTTATGAATTTGCTATGCGCAAATGTCAAGATGCTAATAGAAGAGAATATGACACTTCTATTAAGTATAATGATCTTCTTACACGGAGTAAGAATGTAGGTAATAAGAATACCACTCACATGCATGCTCCAAGACACCCCCACACTCATCATAATGCTAGGCATAACTCTTACATGAACACTACACACAAATCCTTTTCTAACACAAGAAAATGACCTTTTGTTAAGAAGAACACTTCACGTCATCCTTTTTACTATCATCATAACACTCATGGTAGAACTTCTCACACTAGAAACTCACATATGCACAACACTCACACTTCTTCTTCTAAATCTTCTTTGATGTGCAATTATTGTGGTTTGGTCGGTCACACTTCCAATCTTTGTTATACAAGAAAACAAGTTGACATGAGAGTTCATAAATGGGTTCCTAAGACTAACACTCATGGACCCATAAGATCATGGGTACCAAAATGTTCATCTTCAATTTAGATTGTAGGTGACGAATCCTTCTCATGCTAGAAGAAAGTGGATTCTCGATAGCGGTTGTTCACGGCACATGACCGGTGATGCTTCACTTTTTACAACGCTATCGATGAAGAAGGAAGGACACGTCTCCTTCGGTAACAATCTTAAAGGTTATATTATTGGAAATGGTAATATCGGCTCTCCTCCTTATCCTTGTATTAATAATGTATGTCTTGTTACTAATCTCAAGCATAATCTCCTTAGTATTAGCCATCTTACCGATAATGGCTATGATATCAAGTTTGTTAAACTCAAATGCTACATTACCGATAGTTCTAATGGAACTATTGTTTATGAAGGCATTAAAGAAAACAACATTTATGTTCTTTATCTTGTTGAAGGCACTAACAATGACAGATGCCTAGTTGCAAAAAATGATGAGAGTTGGCTTTGGCACATGAGGCTTGAACACGCCAACATGGACACCATCTCTCGCCTCGCCTCCAAGAAGCTTGTACGAGGTCTCCCAAGTATCCCATTCAAAAAGGATATGGTATGTGAAGAATGCGAGAAAAGTAAGTTGACCAAGTCATCCTTCAAATCCATCAACTCTGTGAGTACTTCTAGACCCCTTCAACTTATCCATATGGATCTTTTTGGGCCTAGTAGAGTAGCTAGCCTTGGCGGCAAACTTTATGCTTTTGTTTTAGTTGATGATTTTTCGAGATTTACTTGGGTTATTTTTCTTGCTTGCAAAAGTGATACTTTTCGTGAATTTGTTGCTTTTTGTAAACGTGTTCAAAATGAGAAAGGTTTTTCTATCAACAAAATTAGGAGTGATCATGGAGGGGAATTTGATAATGTTGATTTCAAAAGATTTTGTGAAAAGAACGGTTTTGGACATAATTTTGCTTGTCCACGAACTCCTCAACAAAATGGTGTTGTGGAGAGAAAAAATAGAACCCTTGACGATATGGCCCGGGTTATGTTAAACCAATATAAGCTCCCCCAATATTTTTGGGCGGAAGCCGTTAATACGGCATGTCATGTTATTAATAGGGTCTTGATTAGACCTATTTCTAAGAAGACTCCTTATGAGCTTTGGTTTGACAAAATTCCCTCTATTGAATATTTTAAAGTTTTTGGTTGCAATTGTTTTATTTTGAATACCAAGGATAACCTAGGCAAGTTTGAAGAAAAAGCCTATGAAGGAATATTCCTTGGATACTCTACTCATAGTAAAGGTTTTCGAGTTTTTAACAAAAGAAGTCTTGTTGTCGAAGAGTCAATCAATGTCTCTTTTAATGAACTCAACTCTTCTACATTCTCCTCCTCCGAGGATATTGATGACATCTCGTTTGGGTTGGAGAACTCCTCTATTGAGGATCGTCCTTCTTCATCTAATAATGAAGTTGTGACCCCATCAAGGAGTCTCCTCCTCTCGAGCCTCCTCAAAAGGATCTCCCAAAAGAATGGATATTTGTCACCAATCATCCTAAGGAGCTTATCATTAGGGATCCTTCCTCCAGTGTTAGCACAAGATCCGCCACTCGTGATCTTTGTGCAAATGTGGCTTTTATCTCTCAAATAGAGCCTAAAAATGTTAATGATGCTTTCCTCGATGAGTTTTGGATGATAGCTATGCAAGAGGAGCTTAATCAATTTGAGCGAAGCAAGGTTTAGGAACTTGTCCCAAAACCTAGCAATCATCCCATTATTGGAACAAAATGGGTGTTTCGCAACAAACTTAATGAAGATGGGTTAGTGACTCGTAACAAAGCCCGATTGGTTGCTCAAGGCTATAACCAAGAGGAAGGCATTGACTACGACGAAACCTATGCTCCGGTTGCACGTCTAGAATCCATTCGTATGCTTTGTGCTTTTGCTTGTTTTAATGACTTTAAGCTATTTCAAATGGATGTTAAGAGTGCTTTTCTAAATGGTATTATTAAAGAGGAAGTTTATGTTAAACAACCTCCCGGCTTTGAAGATTTTCAATTTCCTAATCATGTGTTCAAACTCCATAAAGCCCTTTATGGCCTCAAACAAGCTTCCCGTGCTTGGTATGAGCGTCTTAGCTCTTTTCTTGTTTCTCACGATTTTTCAAAAGGGAAAGTTGACACAACACTTTTTATTAAATCCCATGATGGGACTCTCTTGTTGGTTCAAATTTATGTCGATGATATTATTTTTGGTTCTACTAACAACACATTTTGTGTAGAATTTGCTAAAGTTATGCAGGAAGAGTTTGAAATGAGTATGATGGGTGAACTTTTCTTCTTCTTGGGGTTACAAATCAAGCAAGGTCCCAAAGGAACCTTCATCAATTAAGCGAAATATACAAAGGACCTCCTCAAGCGTTTCGATCTCGACTCATCCAAATCAATGAGGACTCCTATGGCCACAACGACAAAGCTTGACAATGATGAAGATGGTACATCGGTCGACATTCGTAAGTATAGAGGTATGATCGGTAGCTTACTTTACTTAACTGCTAGCCGTCCTGATATCATGTTTAGTGTTTGCTTATGTGCACGATATCAAGCCAATCCAAAGGAATCTCATTTGTGTGCCGTTAAGCGCATTTTTTGTTATCTCAAAGGCACCATTAACATGGGTCTTTGGTATCCGAAATCCTCATCCTTTGAGCTTCACGGCTTTTCGGATGTGGATTTTGCCAGATGCAAGATTGACCGAAAAAGCACTAGTGGCACATGTCAATTCCTCGAGAAGTCTCTGGTATCGTGGTTTAGTAAGTAGCAAAATTCTGTTGCTCTTTCTACCACTGAGGCAGAATATATTGCGGCTGGTTGTTGTTGTGCACAAATTCTTTGGATGTCACAAACACTTTTAGACTATGGCATTTCTCATTCATGCACCCCTATTAAATGTGATAACACTAGCTCTATCAATCTCACGAAAAATCCGATTTGTCACTCACGCACGAAGCACATTGAAATTAGACACCATTTTCTTCGTGACCATCAACAAAAGGGAGATATTCGTCTTGAATTTATTGATACTACCTATCAATTAGCCGACATTTTCACAAAACCGCTCCCGGAAGATCGCTTCACCTTCCTTTGCCGTGAATTAGGCATTCTATCTTTTGATCCATAATCCCTCTCGGCCGGCACACCGACGGTATACGGCGGTATACCGGCGGCATGCCGTTTTTCGAATCAGAATTAGGTTCTGTTTCGAAACTCGGCATACCATCGGTACACGTCGACATACCGCCGGTATGCCGGATAGAGGCGGATAGGACACCTGTTCAGGAACCGGGCCCACTTTTTTTAATCTCTCTTCCTTTATTCCTTTAAACCCTCTTTTATTTCCTCTCATCCATCCCATCTATCTTAACTACCCCTCTCTTCATCTCCCATCTCATTTATTACTTTTCAATCACTTCCCCCCTTTCTCTCCTCTTTTTACTCCACCCTCTTAACTACCCACCACCTTTTCAACTCCATTTCATTTACTTCTCCTCTACAACCGTTCCCCCCTCCTTCCCTTTCAAATCATCTATTCATCTTCCCCCTCCTCTTTAAATTTCTCCTTCTTCCACCACTTCTCCTACTCCTCCTTCATCCACTCCAAAGAACCAAAACCCAATCTCTCTTCATGGCAAACCCTAAGCGCCCCCGATCCTCCTCCTCCTACATGTTCAACCCCTTCGTCCCGGTGGCGCTACCTACCGGCTATGACCAACGCGTCTTCTCCAACTCTCTGGCGGCCGAGCTTTGGTTCCAGCACTTTGTCCATCATAACGTGTTCAAGGGACGGGCGATCAACTAGAACCTCTTCCCCGGTCACGTCTCCTTGTTTGACGACGCCGGGCTCTCCTCTCTACTTCGGTGCCAAATACCCGTCTACCACGCTGCTGTCCGACTTTTCTATTGCAACATGAGAGGGGACGACGACGATCCATCCGCCATTCAATCTATGGTCAATGACCGCCACTTCCGTCTAACATCTCGGGAAGTGGGAAACATCTTAGGCATCCCGGACAAAGGGGAAGCGTTACCATCCTTGGGTGCTCTCAACTCCTCGGCGACGTCACCTTTCGACGAATTCTGCCGTATCATCTGCAAGGGTCCCAACCCTCCTGCCATCCCGGCCCTCTCTGTCCAGCTGGAGCCATTTTACTACGAGCTCCATAGGATAGTGTGCCACACACTATTTCCTAAGGACGGGAACTACGATGCTATCACCGGTGATGCCCTCGTCTGCATGTATTATCTCTATGCCCGGAAGCGGTTCTCCTTCCCGAAGACTCTTCTTCTGCTCTTCCGGCGTGTCTTGCCTTCGGGGAAGCAGAACCTCTACTATGGCTCCCTTATCACTTTGCTTCTGGAGGCCAAACAAGTTGACCTATCTCTTTGCTCCTCGGATGGTGTCCTCTCATATCTTGCTGTCTCCCGTACCCTTGCTGGCGCCTCTACTTCCCGTACCTCATCTTCCCAAGAGCAACCGGCATCCACTCCTGCTGCTCCCATATCTACCCCTCCTGCTTCGGGCCGTTATATGCCGCTCACTCAGCAGCACTTTGATATGCGTATGGCCCAGGCAGAGGAGCAGATGCGGGCCCACACTCGTGGACTTGGCGCCCTCATCCAGTCTCGTTTCCACGATCAGGGATACTTTATTCAGCACACTCTTCAAGACCGTGATACTTTTCTGGATCTTAATCTTCATGATCCCATGTACGCGGCCCCGCGCTTCACTACACCAAAATAGCTAATTAGGAACACTAGACGTATTTCAATCTGGAACACTTATTTAGCGTGCCTACGTTTTGGAACGAAAAAAAACTGTGCCAGAATTAAAAAATGTTCCAAATATTATGTTATTATTTTTAATTAAAATTTGATTATTTTGGAACACACATTAACCGTACCAATACCGTTCCAAATATATAAAAGTTTAATTCACGTGATATCACGTGACCTTAAGTATCCAGCACAGTTTCTTCCAATCTGGCACACAAACCCTTCTCTCTTTTTTGTAAGCCTCTGGCGGGAATTGAAAACCTAGGCACACCAAAATCCCACAAAAATCCCCTCTCCCAACCTCTTTTTGGCACACCAAAATTCCTTCTCCCAACCTCGGGCGGGAAGTGAAAACCATGCGGGAAAGCCATTGCTAGAGGGACCCGTCGGGTCCGAATCAACGTCGGCGTCCTCTTTCCATCCTCGACCGTCATCTTCTCTCCATCCCGAGTCATCTCGCCGTCGGGTGTCTCTCCGCCCTCATCTCGTTGTCCTCGCACACTAAGGTACTTGTATTCCACTTATGATCAAAACCCTAATATTTGGATTTTTTTTTTTGGGTGGGGGTTGGTGGTGGTGGTGGTGGTGGTGGTCGGAGAGGGGTGTAGCCGACGCCTCTTAGCCCTTTCATACATGTGTGTCCGAACAACATAACCTATGGGTATAACTACAAGCAGAATCCACTTTAGAAAAAATAACATTTGCTCACCACACTAAGCAAAATGACATGTGAACAGCATACTAAATCTATCTATGTTCAATAACAAAAAGTACCTTACCGTACGTATAAAACACACTAGTTGCAATTGTAAGTTTGACATACACCACTGGATGGTTATGAAGAACAAAGCATTGTACCAACTATTCGTAATTATGATAAAACGATTTTATATTTTAAGATTGATCCAGACAAGCATGCGTCTCCTTGTTGATGGATTTTTGTAAGCCAACATGCGTTACCTTGTCCTTATTTTTTTTTCTTATTTCCCCTTTTGAGTTTTCTTAACCTGTGAGTATTATGAATGACAAACATTGTAATTCTTTTCTCACCAGCTTTTTATGTGTTTAAAGCTTGATTTTTGTGTTTTGGTTCACTGATTCTTTTGCCCCCATGAAGGTGGGTGAAATATAAGGGCACTCGATTTTTTGGTTCACTGATTGTTTTGGTTCACTGATTCTTAACCTGTGAGTATTATGAATGACAAACATGCTGCTGTGGTTCCTTGATGTTCATTTTGTTGAAACTTGAAAGCAAGGGCACTCGATGAACAATCAAATGTTTTGAGAATTTCTTTTTCAAGGTTTGTATTTGAATGTTTAACACCAGAACAAAATATAAAATGACCAATGTTAATTTCAGTGCTGCAACTGTATAATCTTAATTTGGTACGAAGGGTCTGTTTGGCAATTGTAGGGGTAACAGTTAATGACATATTTTCAGAGTACCAGTTATGAGGGACCGGTTTTAAGTAGCAGCTTTTAAACCGGTTTAATCCATATTTGATCATTCATTAACGAACGGTTCTAAATGTTTTTTTACACGAATAAAATTATCTATATGTTCATATATAACGAAACGGTTCCGAGTATACAATTTTAAGTATTTTTTGTGTTTCTTCATATCAATTTAAAAATTGAATGAAATAATAATTCCCCTTGCTGCGATAGATAAGTCTTCTTCATTTACATGTCGTTACAACCTTACTATTATTTACATCCTTATTGATTCGTCTTCATCGTTCAAGGATTTCAATGTGATGGCAAAAGATTCTTAGATTGCTTTTACATGTACTGTGAGAGATTTCAATTCCTATATTTTGTATAGAAAGTTGGAATAGCAATTCACACTTTTCTTAGTTTCAATCTCATATTGTTTTTATTTTCAATTTCACTTGATAAATGATTGTACATTTTGTATGAGCTATTTTTTGTAGGGATTGGGCAAATTTACTACAAACTAAAATGAATTTGGACAAATCGTGGATGAGCAAAAGGGGTGGTATAAGTTATATCAAAGGTGTTCAACAATTTGTGAATTTTGTTAAGGAAAATGCAGTTGGACAAACACAATTTCCATGCCCATGTCAGCATTGTAAGAATTCAAAGGGACACATAGATCTCGATGAAATTAGCCTTCATTTGTTGAAGAATGGCATGCACCAAAGTTACGTGGTATGGAAGCATCATGGAGAAAAGACGAGAGATTTTGGGGGAAACATACCAATTATGGCTAACCCAATCGAAGAACCACCAATTGAAGAATCAAACTTTCCTAGACTGGAGGATCTCGTTAATGATGTATATAATATTCATACCAAGGAGGCCGAGCATTCACCTATTGATGTGAGTGTAACAAATGAAGACTGTGAGGGAGATGACACAATTGTTGAGCCTGTGATGCAAGAGAGCAAAAAATACAAAAAATTAAGGGATATGGCATCAGAACCTTTGTATCCGGGTTGCCCCAAGGGCAAGACCATATTGTCCACCATTATTGAGTTGCAAAATTTGAAGACACGGTATGGGTGGACAGGCACTAGTGTAACGACATTACTAGAGTAGCTAAAGGGCTTGCTCACAGAAAATTATAATCTTCCAAAAAATTATCCTAATATGAAGAACATGATCAAAGAATTGGGAATGGAATGTGAAACCATCCATGCTTGTAGGAATGGATGCATCCTATATCGTAAGGAATACCAACATCTCCATATATGTCCGAAATGTGGAGTGAGTCGGTTTAAGCTTGTGATTGGAAATGATACAGCGACAAAAAAGACTTTCAAGAAAGTACCTGCAAAGTTTGTGAAATTCTTTCCCTTGATTCCGAGGTTAAGAAGATTCTTTAGCATTCCTTGGATCGGAGAGACAATGACTTGGCACCAGAAGGCAAAAAGTGATGGAAATCTAATGAGACATCCTTGTGACTCAGGTCAATGGGATTCAATCAAAGTTCATTGGCCAGAGTTTGCTGTAGATGCTAGAAACCTACGACTTGCAATATCAACAGATGGTTTCAACCCACATGGAACTCTAAGTAGCAATTACAGTTGTTGACCAGTGATTTTAGCACCATTAAATCTTCTACCATCGTTGTGCATGAAAAGAGAGTTTGCTTTGTTGACATTGTTAATTTCTGGGCCCAAAGGACCTGGGAAACATTTCGACATATTATTGGAACCTTTGGTAGAAGAGTTGAAAGAGTTATGGGATAATGGCGTGCCAACGTGGGATGCATTTACCAAAACCACATTTACAATGAAGGCGATGTTGTTTTGGGGGGTCCATGATTTCCCAGCATATGGAAATTTATCTGGCTGTACTGTTCATGGTTACAAGGCTTGTCCAGTGTGCGCTGATGATATCGACTCTATGCGGCTTGGAGATTCTTCGAAAGTATATTATCACGGCTATCGACGATTCTTGAACTCTGATCACAAGTTTAGGAGTGACAAAAGATTCAACAAAATACTCGAACAACGACCTCCTCCACAAAGATTGTCCGGGGAAGAAGTTGAACAAAAGATAGCCGGCATTCTTGAAAATATTGAAAGAACACGATTGAAGCAAGCTACTTGTGGAAAGCGTAAGAGGCGAAACTGGAAACATAAAAGCATGGTCTGCGAAGATGGCAATGAAGAAGAGGCATCTACTAAAGTGGCACCATGGTCTATAAGGTCTATTTTGTTTGATTTGCCTTACTGGAAGATTCTTGAAGTGAGACACAACATTGACGTTATGCACACTGAAAAGAATGTCACAGACCACTTATTGAACATGTTGATGGATGTGAAAAAGAAAACAAAGGATGGGATACAAGGTCGGAAAGAAATGGAAAAATTAGGAATAAATAAGAAGTTGTGGGTAGTTGAAGATGAAACTGGAAAAACATCGATGCCAAAGGCATCTTATGCCTTGACAAAGAAGGAAAAGGAAATTTTTTGTCAGACATTAAAAGATTTAAAACTTCCTACGTGATTTTCCTCTAACTTGAGTAATTGTGTCACCATCCAGCCTCCCGAACTAAGGGGGCTCAAATCACATGACTATCATGTGATTATGCAATACCTGCTTCCAGTATTGTTGAGACATTCTTTTCATAAAGACAGGGACATAAGAATTGCAATTCAGAGGATTAGCTTATTTTTTAAAATTTTATGCGCCAAGGTGATCAATAAAGAAGAGCTTAGGCTAGCAAAAAAGGCGTTGGTTGAGGCAATGTGTATTCTTGAAAAGGAATTTATGCCTTCCTTTTTTGTTATAAGTGTGCACTTAATGGTTCACCTAGCTGATGAGGCCTTGTCATGCGGAACAGTTGGATTTCGATGGATGTATCCATTTGAAAGGTACACTCTTAGTGTTCTTCCATATTTAGCTTTTAGTATTAATTTATTGATGATATAAATTTATGTATATTTTTTCGTAACAGATTGATGAAGCGCTATAAAGAATATGTCCTTAATAAGCGATATATTGAAGGTTCAATAGCTGAGGCTTACCTTGTAGATGAATCTGTAATATATTGCATGGAGTATATGCCGAACTCGAGCGCTTTTGGTCACAAGTCTAGTCGAGAAGATTGGTTGGATGAGAGTGTTGACTTTACGGATGAGAAGCCCTTGGAAATAGGGGGAGTTGTCGAGCTCAACCATGTTCAGTTTGAGCAAGTGCGTAGATGGGTTCTCAATCGACTTGCAGACTTGAGTGAATGGAAAGAGTATGTCTTTTACCACAAGCTAATAACATAATATGGTTATAATAATAACATAATATGGTTATTTGAATGACATAAATATGGTAATCTATGCAGAAAGTACAATCGTTATTACCAATGCATGTCCACTCAGAATCGGAAAGGTGGTTCGACAAAAGAAAACACAACAATTAAGGAATTCATTCCTTGGTTGTGTGATGAGGTAATATTTTATTTTTGTTCATGTGCTTGAAGAAGGTCCTGGCAAAACACAACAATTAATTTATGGTTATTTGAATGACATAAATCATTTATTTTTCTATGCAGTTATTGGATGCAGGACAAACTAATACAACATTATGGAGATTGGCCAATGGTCCCCAACATAGAGCTACACGATTCAAAAAATATCGTGTCAACGGTTTTATATTTGCACCAAGTTCTTCCGATGAATGCTTGGTAACACAAGATAGTGGGGTGTCTATGGAAGCATATTCAAATTTTGTTTCAAGTCGAAAAGACAAAAACCCAAAGGAAGGGAAGATGACCTTTTATGGAATTGTTAGAGACATATTGGAGCTGGACCATCTCGATTTCAAAGAAACAGTGTTCTATTGTGATTGGGTTAAAGTGGAAGATTCTAAAAATGGTTGCAAGTCTGATCCGATTTGGAATCAAGTGATGGTAAACTTGAAGAAGCTCAGAAATAAAGAAAAGGTTGAGGAGGATCCATTCATTTTAGCTCAAGAAGCAACGTCAGTTTTTTATTCCAAAGATCAAAATGCTGATGGGTGGTATGTGGTTATAAATACTCCAAAAAGGCTAAATAAACAAGTAGATGCAGTAGACATTCCAACTGACTACCAATCTTGTTTGAACGACAACCCCAACTTAAGGAATTTATTGATTTTCGATGATTGAACTAAATTAAATGTGGTCTTCTGTACTCCAGACTTTTTTCTTCTTCTTTATGTACCCTCAATATGAAAAAGTTCTTGTGGACAAATTATAATTTTCTTGCTTTAAACAATCTAGTGTACTCTAAAGTCACTTTATGTATGCAACTTCCAAATGACATGGATAACTTTTTGTTATGAGAATGACATGTATATCCAAATTACTTGCATATCTTAGACAAATTATAACTTTTTGTTATGCAATTTTCTTGCTTTAAACAATCTAGTGTACCCTGATTCTTCTATATGCATAATTTGGTATCATATATTATGTTCTTACTATTTTACTGTTTGTATGGATAAACATGATACAAAGTTGTCCTTGAATGAAATAACAGACTTTCTTTCGTTGCACGATGTCTTCGAGTGTTGCTGACACATCTAACCAGGGGGAAGAAGTTCCCATATCAATGGAAGTCAATCAAAAATAAAATTCTAAGAAGAGCATTGAATTTAATCATCTTGGACAAGCAGTTGGACCCAACGCAACTCATTTTAAGAGTCAAGTTGGTAAATACGTGAAGACATATGTGCCTATCAGGTATATAAGTTGGCAAAAGGTACCTAAGACCTACAAGGATGATGTTTGGAATGAGATAGTGGTAAGAATAACGAGCATTCATTTACCTTTTTGTCATTTTGTTACTTTTATGTCACTTTGTTATAATATCAGATTTTTGTTATATCATTTTTGTTATGTCACTTTGTATTCTGATATGGCAGGTTTGATGTTTCCCTTTTTGTTATATCAGACTTTGTGTGCAGAATATGCACTGCACACAAATGTGCAGAACCTGGGAGGATTAGCTAACATATAGTCGAATTTAGTTTAGGTTTTCTTTCTAGCATTGCATGCTTATAATACATTTAGGCCAATATATCTATGGAGCAAGCTGATGTTGCATAACTTTAGGTTTTTTTATCATGTGAGTATATCTAGTTGGAACTTTAGGATGCTTTTTAGTGATACTTGTTTCCTAATATACGTGAAATACAAGAGTTGCCTAGAAATATTGCAGTGAATCATTCTCTTGGCCATATAACTTTGCCTGGGATTGCACTGCAAAGAGTTTCATATAAGTTTCATATAAGTTTGCCTGGGATTGCCCTAAAACAGTTTCATATAAGTTTCAGCAGATGACAGATACTATGCTACACTGCAAAGAGGCCCAACTAACAGTGCAATATCTGAATTACACACTATTCGATGTCAACAATATGTTTCTTTCCACTACTCTTTCAAATTTAAAAAGTTAAAATAAGAAAGGTGGTACTCTTGTTACAACTACCAAATTATGGTCAAAGACTAAAAGTCCAACTAGCATGTTACTCTGTAGAATATAAATGAAGTAAATATTGATTTCAAGGCTGTTAATCTTAGGCCTATCAACTCCATCTTTGACCCTAATCCAGAATGAGCTACATCTTACATGTCAGAGCTGGGTTAAACTTGAAGAAGACCCATATCAAGGAAGTTCAAAAACCTATGAAAAAAATCCCTAAAAAGAAGAATTTAATTGAAAGCCCACAAAAACATAAGAGGAAAGAACATGCAAGAGCCAGACTACCAAAATTAAACAATACCCAATGGATGAGAAAATTACCCAAACCATGGAACTGACAACACCAAAAATTCTTACACGGGTGATTAGCTTGATATCGATATTATTATAGTTTAAATTTCATGCAACAAATTAGATCCTAAAATGATATCAGTACTATCCCTTGAACCTCTTCCTTCAGATACATGAGCATGACCAATGTACACATTCAAGAGATAACTCTCGGCTTGAATCTGGATTAGCTTGCTTTCCGAACTTGCTACCACTTTTCTCTGTATCCAATGATGCAAATGAGAAGTTATATTATCTTCTAGGATAATAAATAAGAATTCATATAAAACATCTGTTTATCTAGCTAACAAAGTTTGCTAGAGTAGATTGTTCACCACAAGTACTACAATACTGAACAAGAATTCATCAAACTGAACATTGTGAATGGACACGTATCGGGTAATATTATAGTAGAAGTGTAGTGCTAAACAGGAACAAGCAACTCTGTGAACAGATAGATACAGATCGAATAGTTTTATAAAGAAATAATAGTAATTTGAGAATACCACATTTATATGTATATATGAGCATAATCAAAGTGTTTGTCAGCCATGAGGATGCCAATGTCATAATTTTGTAAATAGAAGGATAAAAAGATCTCAAGAATGATAGCAAGAGCTTACATAGTGTCCTCTCATGTTGTGCTTGTTAGTTTCAGGGCATGCTCTACATTGCTAACTGCCATATCAATGATACATCTAAGTTTCAGGGCATGCTAAACATTGCAACTGTTTCAGGGCATTCTTTTTATGAGTGTTCAATTATCTATTAATTCTATTAGACCCTTGAACTCAGCTTCAGCTATGGAACAATCTTACTGCCCAACTTTTAACTTGAAATGATGTGGAGCCTGAAATATTTTTCGTAACTTTATTATAAGTTTGATTGCTTGTGCAATTAATTATACTAATACACAGACCATGGTCCAATTGGATTGGTCAATCTCCTACACACACCATTATATTTTTCTCTTTCTTACACTTATTTTGGACCCTTTAATCGAGACCAATATTTCCTTCAGCTTCTATGTTGGATTATACATATCAGAACCTTACCAAACCATGCCTGAATGAGATTCTAACTTCTAAGCTACCACCATAGAATGCCATAGGAGTAACAAAAGCAATCCCCTCTTTATATACTCAGCAGTATTCTTAATCCAGATATAAAGCTTCTTTGAGCTTTTCATTGATGTTTAACTGCACTTTCATTAGATTTTAGATGAATGCAATTGGAAGAAGTAATAGTTTATTCAGTTTATCTGTATAACATGAAATTTAGTAACTTTTATGCCTAAACCACTGAATTCAAAGAACATTTCTCTCTATCAAAATTCAACATTGAGTAGCATTTTGTACTAAAAACTAATGTTGTAGATCTCATTATAAAATAGTTAAGTATGTTACCATCTCTGAGGTGCGCCTGTTGCTCCATGGCTTGAAGACGAAACTTCAACTCATTGTTTTGATTGGATTATTTGTTTCCTAATATACGTGAAATACAAGAGTTGCCTAGAATCATTCTCTTGGGTGAAATATACGTGAAATGCCAAAGGTGAAATATTGCAGTGAATCATTCTCTTGGCCATATAACTTTGCCTGGGATTGCACACCTACTTGTTGAGAGAACAAATGAGCACAAAACTTGGCCTGTTTTTACTTCATGCCTCTTAATTGAGGTCTTATGCAAGGCCTGGGACCTGGGTGGGTCTTGTCCTGACAATAATTAAAGATTGTTCAATGTGGTTATTACTTGGTGCATAAAGAAAATAGTTGTGGGAGGTTTGATACATGCAGGACTGTTTCAGGGCATGCTAACTGCCATATCAATGATACATCTAAGTTTCAGGGCATGCTAAACATTGCAACTTTGTTTCAGGGCATTCTTTTTATGAGTAAAAGGTTATTAAAACTTATGCTCTACATATAAATGCCAAAGGTGATAGGAAGATGTTATATTGGTTGCTTGATAACTCAAGTACCTATAACTGGGCCTGATAACTCAAGTCACTGGATTATTTTATTGTTTCTTTCTTAAAAGTGAAAGAGAGCTACATATATTCATATATATTGGTTGCTGGTAAATGAGAAAGAGCTACATGTTACTTATTTTATTGTTTGCTTTCTTGAAATCCTGTTGCAAATTCATAGTTGAACCTACCATATTGCAATTTCTTTTCATATCATAATATATAGTTGGAAAGTAAGCATTTCAACAATTCTTCTAATAAAGCATTTTAATTGCAGGCAGAATTTGATATCCCAAGTTATCTCAGAAAAGATGTTGAAAGATCAATGCCAGATGCTTCAGGAAGCTGAAGTATACCCTGAGAAAGGATCATTTGGATAAGCAACCAAATTTGGAGGCAAAAATGTTGGCTATTCCAAACGGGTTTAGAAAGGAAGATTGGGAGCAATTTTGTGTCAATGAGGTTGATGAAAAACAACTAAAAAGAAGAGCTAGAGCAGTTGAAAGCAGAAAGCTTAGTGTGTATGGTCATACTGGGGGGCGTAAGAGCAGTGCAATGGTAGAGTATGAGATGGTAATTTTCCTCTTGAACCAACATTAGCATTTTACAATTTTGTATTCCCAATGTTAAGCTTACGCCTCAAAACTATTTCATGATTTATCCAGAAGGCAAAGCGGGAAGATCCTACTATCCCTATTACACAGACTCAAGTGTGGATAGAAACCCATACGAGGAAGGATAGATCTACGTTGGCTAGTGCTGAACCGTTTATGGTGAGGTCATATAAAAATTTGTTATCCCTTTGTATTTAATTTAATGTTAGCTACTTATGATATTACAGAAATTAGTCAAAGCGAAACTTGTCAAATCCACACAAAGTGAAAGTGACGTCCACCCTCTATCGATTGATAATGATCCTTTGACTCAAGTGTTTAGAAAGAAAGCGAAGGGGCTGCCAGGTGTTGGGAGCTTTGTTTCCAAGAGAAAATATGATGATGCCCTTCATGCTCATATAATGTACACAGAGGAAAGAGGCGAGAGGGAGTGTCTGAAAAATAAGGTTGATGAGATGCAGACAAAGGTTAACTTTATTTTTGATTATTGTAAGGTGAGGCAGCCAACTTTATATGAAGGTCCAAAAGAACATAATTACATGCCTATCAAAATATGAAATTTTATACTTATAATTTAATTTCTTGTACCACAGTCACAGATTGGTGGTCCACCAGAACCTATTCCCCAACCAACTGGTGGGTCATCAACACAAGTGCCCATGCCCCATGCAGGTGGGTCGTCATCACTCATTCCTATGTCGCAGGCAGCTGGTGGGTCACCAACACCCATGCTCCAAGAACTTCAAGCAAATATTGAGAAATCAACATCCATGCCTCCCGTGACGATGAACAATGCACATAGGCCATCTTTGGGTGAAAGGGATTCAACGACTTCGGCACACACTGAACCAACTCCTACGGCAAGGTTGTGTGAATTGTTTGATTGGAATTGGAATTGTGTTGCAGTTGCAAAGGAAGTAATTGATCGACTGCATCGAGGTAATTGTCATAATTATCAACTGGACCCTCAATATGAAATGAAGTTGAGCATGTCCGTTCGAAAGATTTTTTCCGCGAAGCTCTACAAAGAAACTCCCGATGCAAAAGTAATTAAAGAAGTAGGAGTCGGCAAATTCTTCGTGTGGCCCAAGTCACACATCAAATTTGTTTGTGAGTATTTTTTTATCATACTTTTCTAATGAGTAACAATATGTCATATTCATCTGCTGTTATCTTGATTTTACAGGAAACTGGAACCTAGATCAAGAAGTCTACTTTGTTGGAGAGTTCCCAGGATTCTCAAAGGAAGGTATTGAAGTGAATGTTTGTGCTTTTGCATTTAACTTGATGTGAAATTTATTAAAACAAATTCTGCATCTAAATCCATCATACTCTTCATTTTGTCGTGTATTCAAATGCGCACCTATGAACACGGACACTCCAAAATCTAGATTATGTCGTGTCAGACGCGTATCTCGGATACAAAAAATCTGGGCTGTGTTCGTGTCACCTATTCCTAACTGGATCATGTCCTATCCATGTCCATGCATCTAAAAGGTCAGAAAAACTATGAGAGAAATTTCTTAAAGTAGGATAGAAATGAACGCACTCCTGGAAAATAAGGTGCCTTAAGTTGAGGATAAGACGAGTGATGTTGCTCATTTGAAAAAAAATATAGCAGAGAACATAGGTGTGAAGGGGGGCCACATCTAGTGATAAGCTCATTTGATACAAGCACAGCAGGTATTCAAGGTGTGTGTGTGCAAAGCAAAAATTTGAAGTTGCCATTTTAATCAAGTAGAGCATGGCAGTAGAAAAAAATGTGTTACATGTTAGTCCTCATATATTAATATAGGCTTGCTACTTCTCTTGCTTGAGGAAATATGGTAGAGTGCATATATGAGAAGTTTTGAATGTTTGGTAACTGTTAAGAAATTTTAAACTGATAATAAAGGTTTCCTCGTGTGGTAGAATGGGGTCTTATACGTCTCCTTCCTTATACATTTCAGAGTTCTTTGCTTTTTTTCCCCTTACCAATCTATATACAAAGAGAAGAGAGACATTGCTGAAAAATTGCCTTTTGGGATATTTGCTTTGTTTTGCTTATTGAATATTTGGTGGTTAATTTCTAATTTTCTTATTCATGCTTGTATTGCTAGATATAGCATGTGGATGAAATTTGGGCAGGAATAACAGTTGGAACTTGGACCAGTAAGGCTGGGTTTGGTTACTTTGGTATTGCTTATTAGTCAAGCTGATTATTTTCTTGAAAAGCAGCAGGAAAGCTGTTTGGTAACAGCTACTTTTGTTTATTTTTTGATAAGCTAGTTCATTTTTGGAGCAGTTTTTGAAAGTAGGGGGATGCTGGTTTGAAAAGCTGCTCATGCTTTTCGAAAAGCACCAGAAAACAAATCTGCGCTAGGATCTTATGTTATATTTTGGGTATAAAGTGGCCAATACTTCAAGGTAGAAATATTTATATAATCTTTGTTATTCGGATCTAGGTCGGGCTAGATCGTGTAGGGTTTTGCGGAGGTGTGTCATGGCATACCATAAACTAGCTTGATGGAAAGCATGATAGTGGGCTCCAGGTCCAGGGCCTAATCTACTACAATTGCAGTAGTTGCACAGTCGGTGCGAGTTGCAACTAATGTTTACCTACTAGCTGTATTTAAGGTTTTGTCAATGGAGTATTAACATATCTATTTGTGTAAGGTGGCGAGGACGCCGAGGAGCAGGAATATAGAGAAGGAATCCTTCAGGAAAAACCTTTCTATGGTTTAAAGCCTCACCAACATTGGGCAGGCACACATTGGGCCAACTACTACTAATGGATCAAGAACCATGTATATATTCTTAAACATGCTGAACGCAAGTATGGTTACTTGTAATTTAACTGATGGCAGCCAAATTGGGAATCCTTAAAGATATGGTTATAGGGAAGTTAAAGCTAATTTGATGTTCATCTCGCTTTGTTGTTAAAATGTTTATAGTTGCTTATACCAATACTTTGCTTACTCATTAAACTCTTCTTTTCACAAATTGTTGTTTGTATTTCCTTAGTGGCATAAAAGTTACAGTATCTTAAGATTCAAAGATCCATTTTTTTTGTAACTTAATTTATCTAATATGCTTACGAGTTAACTAATTTATCGATGTTGTACCTTTTACAGAAAGCTGGAGCATCAAATGGAATTCCAAAGTAGGATACAAGACCTATGAGCGTCGATTAGTGCAACATGAGACTTTTTGAACAACTATGTTATCTATCTGATTTCTCTTATTGGTTGGAGCATGTGAGACTTTTGGTTATAAGGTTGTGTTAGCTGATATTGCTTAAACATAATGATAATGCATATTATGGATGAGTGCTTCGTGTCTTTATGTGCACAAATGTTGAACTCTTTTAGTATTGATGCTATTAATTTTTGATGATGCTATCATGTATTGGCAATTTTTTGGTATCTAGCTTGCATAAAGATTGGAAGTGTATGATGTGGTTTTTGTTATTCTGGGAACCTATGCTATTAATTTGCCTTGATCTTCAAAAATGGAAACATGGCTAATATGAAATGTTTTCTTTCAGTGTGTCCTGACCTCCAAAAATTGGAACTTTGTAGGAAATCCTAGACATCCAAATAAAAAGAATATGTCCATAAATTGGAACACTTCTTAGCTGTTCCAGTAGGTGGTGCAAAAACTAATATAAAATGTTCTTTGGAACACATTTATGGTGTTCTAAAACTGGAACACTTTTTACCCGTTCCAGTAAGAGATAAAAAATTAATCTAGAATGCTTTGGTAGACACGCTTTTTTAGTGTTCCAAATCAGGAACGCATATAAACCGTTCCAATATGCATCATTTGGAACACCTTATTGCCGTTCCAATATATATTATTTGGAACACCTTACTTCCGTTCCAATATACATTATTTGGAACGCCTTATTTCCGTTCCAATCAATTTGGCAGCCCGAAAATAGGCACTAAATATAGGCGTTCCAGAAATTATTTGACACAGAATTCTGCCGTTCCAAAATAGGCATTTTGGCATAGTGCTTCTCTGATCCCAATGCCTATGGGTTTATGTACCCTGACGGCATTGATCCTTTTGGCGCCTTCCACCAAGCTCAAGGTGATGATGATGATCCGGCTGATGAGTAGGGATGGATTCCCTTTTGGGTGATGGTCTCGTGTTATGCGTGTTTTAGTTTTTATGTGTTTGTTTTTTTATGTTGTCTTTTGTGGTCCTTCGGGGACCGGTGTGTGGTTGGTACTTGTTGTTTGCTGTCCTTCGGGGACTTTATCTATGGTTATCTCTAGTGTCCGGCTCTCGTTGTGGAGAGTCTTTTATATTTTCACTATGATATGTATGGGTCAAGCATGTATTCTCTTCTTCCTTCAATATATTAATGCATGCTTCTCTTTATATACTCGTGTCATTTTCATTATGCACTTTTTCTATTATTATCCCCATCTTTGACTAAGTGACAAAGGGGGAGAAATCATATTGAGGGGGAGCTGTCTACCTACGGAAGAGCTACTCCCTGAAGATGCTATCTCTCTCTTTTGTCAATTATCAAAATGAGGGAGTTTGTTGGCACATTTTATTTTGATTAATTAACAGCATCTTCGTAGTTTAGTCTTCTGTTCTTCAGATTCAAATATTCTCAGAAGATCTACTACATGGAGTTCTTCCGTTCAAGAGCAATCACCTTCTTCATTGAAGACTGTAGCAGTTACCGGCGTTCCCTGCATAAGACGGCGTCTTCCTGCTTAGAGTCTTCGAGTTTGTACTGGTCTAGGTATATCTGTAAACACCTAAGGACGGATGACAGTAAAAAGAACAAAGTCAAAAATCAAATACCTACAGAGCGGCATACCGGCGGTATGCTTCGGCATACCGGCGGTATACCGTTTTTAGCATCCAGAAAGTTGCTGTGACGAATAGTCGGCATACCGACGGCATGCTCCGGTATACCGGCGGTATACCGATCTTTTTGTCCAGAAAGTTGCTATGACAAATTATCGGCATACCGACGGCATGCTCCGGCATACCGGCGGTATACCGTTTTTAGCAACCCAAAAGTTGCTGGGACAAATTGTCGGCATACCGACGGCATGCTCCGGCATACCGGCGGTATACCGTTTTTAGCAACTCAAAACTTGCTGTGACAAATTGTCGGCATACCGGTGGCATGCTCCGGCATACCGGCGGTATACCGAGTTTCAAATATTTGGTTTTTGAATTGCTCTGACTAGCATTAATGGCCGCATTTAATGCTCTCAAACGGTCATTAATATGACCGTTACTATTTGGCCGGTATACCGACGGTATGCCGCTGCATACCGACGGCATGCCAGTCTATCTGTATTCAGAGCATTAAATGCCACCAACTCTTGGTTCTCTTATAAAAGAAAGATCTCTCTCTCTAGCTTCTTCACCAACTCTTCCATAAATTTTCCAACAACCAAGAGCTCCACCATTAATACTCTTCCAAGCTTTTCATTGTCATCCTCTCCCAAAGTGCTAGAGTATTAAAGAGTTGTACATTTCGATCTTCACGTGTTAGAAGATCAACAAGTTCTCATTCTCTTTTGTTTGAAGTTGGCGAGCCTTCATAAGAAAACTCGTGTGTAGAAGTTGGCGAGTCTTCGGATCCAAACTCGTGTTGAAGTTGGCGAGTTCTTCGGATCCAAACTCGTGTGTACTATTTGGTTAAATAGTGGATTAAAGACGGAGAGAGTTCCGGGACTGGACTGCCTCAAAAGAGGATACCAGGATACATCCTTGCGTTTGATCTTTCTACTCTTTACTTTCAATTGTCTTTATTGCATCAATTGTTGTAGTTAATTTTTAATTTCCCTATTCACCCCCCCCTCTAGGGTTCTACAGTCTAGTCTTCCGTGTCCAGTCTTACCATCATGCTTGTTAGGACACGACGAATCACATATGTGAGCACGAGACACGCACGATACAGTTTCCATACTGTTACTTACGTGTCCGACTTCGGGGGGGGGTTCGAAGGCGCTGACGGCGGCTAGGGGCGTCGGGGAAGCGGCGCTCGGGTGGCATTGCGTCCAGCTCTGCGTAGCGTGTCGAATGGTGGTGGTGGATGGGGGTGATCGTCGTCGGGGAGTTGGCGTTGGGGCTAGACGGATTAGGGTTAGGGTTACGGTCGTCGGGGAAGAAAAGGGGTTCTGTAGGAGGTCGGCGATGAACTAGGGTTAGGGTTTAGGACGGGGGGTTTATAGGGGGCATAGGTCGGTTGGGCGGTCGGAAATGGGGGAAAAGATCGGGGTCGGTCGTCGGTCAGTCGTCGGGCAGGGAGCAGTTGGGAGGAGAGAGAGTGATCGGGGGGGGGGGGGGGTTTGGCAAGTTGCAGCAAGGCCCCTGGAAATTTTAGATTTTGTAAAAAGATCCTAACTAAGACTAAATGCAAATAAAATTTGCATCCCGCACTTAAAACAAATAATTAATTACAAACTGACATTAAAACAATTCTAAATATTACAAACTTCTATTAAAACATTTTAATAAATTACAAAATGGCATTTTAGTTATTAAAACTCATTTAAAAATCATTTTAAAAATTGTAGAAAAATTCATAAAATCATATTAAATTATTCTAAGGCTAAATATGACATTAATAATTAACTAACAGTAATTAAATCAAAATTGAAAAACAGGGGCTGACAACTATGTTCCGGGCGAGTTTCGGGAAGACTAGCTGACTTATTAATCAACTAGTCATAAATGTCTTTAGAAATATTAATTCTAGAATTTCAGAGATAAATCTGTAAAAAATTAGTTTAAATATTATTTTTATGATTTTTTATATGATTTTAAAGTATATTATTTAATTAGGGGCATAACCGACTAATTAAAAGTTAGAAACCCTAAAATTGTGTTTCGATGTCTCGTGGAACCTATATGTGATTGAATGGATCTAAATGGTTCAATGAGAGATTAAATATAATTTTAACACATTAATTTGACTAATTAAGTCGTATCGTAAGTTTCATAAGTAGTGACTTAATTTAGTTAATTAATTATCTAGGAGCGTCGGATTCCGGAGGCGTGGACGCAGGAGCGGTGTTTCATATTTACAGCACAAAATCAGGCAAGATACCTTGCCATTATACTGTTTATATTCATTTTACATTTTATTACATATCACTGTTCATTTATTTCTAGTTCTTACAGTTCTTGATTTACTGTCTGCTCAGTGATATTAGATATACTTTATAATTATCCTTTGATTGTATATGGACTTAGAGTTAAGAGACTACCGTTTCTAGTGTATTGCATAAACCTTGACACAGTTATACCACGAGGATGTGTGAGATGAGTAGCATGTAGAGGTTCTTGCTTGTGGGCTGATCCCCTATGTACATGCGTTAGGGCTAACTGCTAATAGAGGTATGTTAGGAGACTTAGCAATTAGTAGAGGTATATGAGACATGGATGTGACTCTGTTAGGCATTGGATGGGAAGAACAGTTCCTTAACGTATGGGCCAAGTATGCACTTCCCTATTGCCGGTTATCTCCGCAGGAGATACTGTCCTGGATCCTGATAGTGATTTACTGCTGGCCTCTGACATTCGATGAATGTTATGCTTTGAGGCCTCTGGTATCCTGATGGGGCCATACCTGAGATTACTGTTACTGAGCCAAAGTGCCCATGTGTTGGAGGTTTGTTCTTAACTGCATAAATACTGTAGTATGGTTAGATTACCTTATTGTCATCTTGTCACTTATTTTGGTTTGTGACATATTATATATTCAGTTTATTATGGCATGTTCTTTATCTATCTTGTTACGTCCCTCTGAGGACCTGGTTATCTCTCCAAGTGTGTGTTCTTCTATGATATTGCAGGTGTTCTAGCCGAGGTTGCGATCTTCTTTATTCATTCGGAGATGACGTGTCTTGGGTCTTTTTTTGCTACTCCCGCCAAATCATTTCCATGTATATTTTCCTTACTTGTTGGTAGTAAATTTGTCTCCGCCCAACATTTTGTACAAAGACTTATTACAGTTGATTATATGATCTCTTTTATTCTTCATTTATGGATGAGATTAGATTACTCTTGGTTTACTGCATTTTACAGCTTATGTATTCCTACGAAGTTTCCATATATTGGAGTATACTTCGAATGTATGCAGCTGGCATGGATATGTACCTAGTCCTAAGTATTTTGGGACTGGGGCGTTACATGTTTTTGTGGTGGCCCATGTAGGTCAAGTTTGTCACATCGGTTACGCTACTGTACCGATGTGAACCTGTATATAGGATTAGGATATAGGAATCTCATCCACAAGCTTGACTTCCTTCCTCAATTCCAAATCTCGAACTCTCGTCCAATTATCTTGATTTCCTTCTGCTTGATTCCTTTCACTGCAAATCTTATCATTTTCGTGTTGAATAGAAAGGATAGGAGATAACTCATACAAGTATACGTGTTATATTCCTCAATTACTCTATTAGTTGACTTCATAAGTTGAGTAGTATGACTACAACTTACCACCCGTATCCTTTTAACCTAGTATTAAAGTGTAACAGAGTGATAATGATTATATGCTAGTATAGGAGAGATGTTTACCTAGAATATAGAGATTTCGTAGCCCATACCCATTGGTCAACTAAGGCCTGATAAAAGAACCAGTAGGACGACTATATACGCAAGCACACCGGATAAGACTTAGATTCTTGTGAAACTCGAACTATTTATTACTGCTTTCAAAGTATTCTCCCATACTTATACTTTAAACTACCATGAATGACGATGCTATTTATAGCCTAGTTTTGCAAGCTTATTCTTTGTCGAGCTTGTTCAGGACATATGTATACTGGGGACGCCCATAAGCATATTGTCTAATTAGAATCAATGTATTATGGTCTGATCAACCATAATGCACTTGGTTTGCTCTTCATATGATTATCCTACGTGGATTGAGATATAGAGGTATCTAGGATCTCATCCGCGACTGCATTGACAATTCCTTTTGAATTACATATTCGCCTTTGAATTACGTAATTGTATTCAATGACATCTTTCTTGAACTCTTTATTGCTTTTGTCTTTCACTGATTGGAAAGACGAACGCTCGTATTTGATAGATAAATACAGAGTATCCCCATGGCCATGGTAGTTATATGCACAAGTATAGCAACCATCGGCCAAGCCATATAACTACAACCATGCCTAAAGTTGCTCGTCCTTCCCTCGACCCTAATAGTAATATCGTGACCTTCTAGTCATTTGAGCTTGAAAGATGAGTAAGATCTTACCCTTGGGTAAACAAAAAACCTATGAGACAATCTAATCTATAGGAATCATTTATTGTGAGTCTCCAAATATTTATCTTGATTCTTGGCTTAACTAGAAACCCGTATGCCTTAACTCAAACCTTACTTGACTAGGCCCCCACAGTTTAGACAGAGAAGAATAGACCAAAACAAGGACAAGCATTACAAGGACCATGGTAGACACCCATTCCAAGATTAGAGATTCAGCAGATGTTACTCTAGGTACAAAATACTATTATCAAAGAAGTGACATAATATTAGAACAACACATTCACCAGCTTAGCCAAAATCCGTAGCATGACGCCCCGTTATTATGTTGTATTAGTAATCAACAAATGATGCATGAGCACGACATTTAATTCCTCTAGAACGCTTGTGACTATAGTCTGGCAGGTTTGACACAAGTAAAAATTCACGACTTAGTAGTTAGGGATCTTTCCCATGACGTGCTTTAGGGTTTGTTATTCCACCGATAGACTCTCGTATACCATGGACAAGCGGGTCATTCCATCTTATCGACTCAGATACCATTGTACGCGATCATTTCTATTTATTAGGACTCGGGGTACAATCCTCGAAACTAATTTACAACTACCCTATCATGTTATCGATCACATCGTGACTTATTATTACCAAAGGTTACGGTACGATGTCGCAACTCAAATAATCCTAACCTCATTATTCCTGAAACCATGTCCTATTCTCTAGAGTGAGTAGATTGTAAACCATTCTTACTTTTAGGAATTTGGGGATCACCGATTGATTGAGGTAAATTGGTTCTCACTAGGATGGTAAATTAGTGACTCATGAACTCCCACTTTCTTTTTAGTTCTTTTGGTGTCCCTTACCGTGACTTTGATATTTGGAGTGTAATATTAGTTGTTACCTTCCAAAAAAATTTATATGCAAAACTTAAACGAGTCCACCTTCAAGTAGACATATCATGTCCTACACAAACACACCTCCTTGGACTCTATTATTATGACTTGACTTTCAGGTCAAAAGGGACTAGCGATAACCCTTACCATAACACCGATGTACTTTCGGACTGCAGTTAGAGATCCAACCTTGACTCAAATCTTTTGGCCCAATATATTGTTGTGATCCATTCGTAGTCCTCTACGCACATGTCACTAGTGTGTCACTCAATAGAGGCCTTGTGCGCTACTTAAACACAAAAGTCATGGAAGGCGCATCTCACGACTTACAGAACCTATTCTACCAACCCGACGGGAAATTTGCCCAACCACTTGAAGTTTAACCTATTCTACATTACCCTAACCTAATAGGGATGGTTTAAAATTGCATAAAATTTTGTCCAGCCACTATAGATTAAAATCTAAAGTTCATGCAATCAAAGATTGAAGTCCAATTAGGGAACCTATTGAGACTCAGTTAAACCCATCATAGCCTATCGCCATATTGGGACTATAAAACCAAACTTGATGAATAGGCTCTCACTCCTATTATGTAGGCCCCACCTTTCGGCTCACTAATTCTCCTTCCATAGATTTTGTAACTGCATCTCTTCGTAGCCCATGTTATGCATCTCTCGGTACCAACTTGCTTTCGGATATACGTGACCAAGACCTCTCATAAGTCTTGACCAAACATAGTTAATATATGGGCCATATTAAATAGATAATACCCAGACTTCCTATAGAGTCTGTGACTATGATTGGAAACACCTCATACTTCCTATACCTCCTTGAAATTTGACCTTCTTAGAAGCCCTATTGCTGTGCTTTCCCCGATTAACCAACTTCTATAAGTTGGGTAGAACATTGAATTTATTATACTCTAATCTCCTCTCAGAATGGTATTACAATCGTGACTGTTCTTCTGTCTGTATGTAATTTATGAAACGATCTTTTATTTTGCATTTTATAACCCTTTGCTCGTGCGTTTAGATAACTACGGTAATAGATTGCAACCTAAATTCTTCAAGTCAATCATAGAATCATTTTTGTTTAAATCATTAGCAAATTTTTTTTAAGGCAAATAGATCGCAAGCCTCTCTAAGAAACATAAGATTTTGGAATTAACAAGTGGATGGAAATGATTGGTTCCAATTAGACTAATAATTCAATGGTTTATAACGTCGACCCATATTCGTATCATGTGATACCCTCGATCGTTATTTTGATAATTGAAGCACAACGCTAGCCTTTTCCTTTCGACAAAGTTCACACTCACGAACTAGACTAGTCATGCTACTCACATGACATACATGTCCCACGCAAACAAACTTTCCAGTGCTCCATTTAAAAATCACACCACGTGTATGACACATTGTTTCCTCAAAACAAACCATAGAGACCCAAATTCGACCTATTCGATTTCACCCATGCAAATATCGACCCATTCCCTTAACTAAACTGAATACTCAAGATCTATGCAAGATGCACACCAATGACGTATGCCTTCCAACAAGCAAGCACATGCCTCCTACACAACACCAAACATCAGCCTACACATATTAGTCGTTTTGACTTAGAGTTTTCAAAACACTTGCCTAATCATATTCTATAGCTTGGGTTCTTTAATTATCATTGATTCTCATCACTTGGCCATAAATTCTTCTTCCCTAAGTTTTCAAGTTCACTTCTTAGTTTCCCATGTTAGACGTAGAACGAATCCTTCAGAACCTACACACCTTAGTATATTCAAACAAGAGGTCTCTACTAGCTTGTCAAAAGCATGACCCCTAGAGTGACAATGTTTGATTGTAGTAACTTTCTTATAGTTGTTATTGACCAAGAACGTTGTAGTGTTATCGAGGCTCACTTAGAATCCAAGACTGTTGTCAGAAGTGTCCATTATTCTCGTGCCCCTCCCTAGAAATCGTCCTCCTCAAGGTCTTGTAATGACAACGATCTTTACAGGTGGCCAACTTCTATAAGTTGGGTAGAGTCTGGAAGGAAGCATACCCCATCTTGTATAATATGAGGTCAATTGGGATTCCTATGACAACCACCCCTCCATCCTTTTAAAAATTGAGCTAAGATTTGACGTACCTACTCTTCCTCCGTACAAAATCTCGCAATTCTTGATATTATGATTATTTTTAATTTCATGGACAAAATTGTCATAAGTTGGGTAAGATGTAAAACCCCTTATAATTTAAAGGAATATTTAAATTATTTTTTGATTTTATTTAATTCTAATTTATTTTTATCTTATTTATATTATATAAAAGGACTATAGCCATGGTTGAGTTTGAATATGCAAGACGACTAGAAAGTATGGCATGTCTAGCATAGTCGGGTGCTTTAACTAGTATGCTAGCCATGTTAGGAATACCATGGTCATATTGTAATATCTTGCATGTTAACCATTCAAATTATGGCACAAGTTATATTTTTATTTAATTAATTAGTTAAGAAAGCTTTATGACTTTTTAGGAGACCCGGTTGCACAAAACCTTTCCAAACCTCTTCCAAGCCAAACCCAACCCTATGTAGGCATGTTGGGCATTAATAAATATTAATAATTAAATTTATGTTTATTTAATTCAGATTTTTTAGTGTAATTATATAGATAGAATTAAATAGTTCTATATTAGGAAACCCCTTTTTAAATCCTCAATCCAATCAACTTGCCAACTCACCAAACAACTAAATCATGCCAAGTGGACCCCCCACCATGATAATTTTGGCCAAGCAACTCCCCTATGGCCGAATGCATCAAATTAAATAGGATTTAAATCCTAGATTGCTTAAAATTTATTTAAGGATACGTTTAAATATACCAACTTATCCCAAATCTTAACCAAATCCAAATCTGTCTCTCCCTCACCTTTGGCCGACCAAAACCCCTCTCCTTCTCCATAATTTTGGGAGCAACAAACTCTCCATAGCCTCTATACATCATCTCCTCCATTGCACACCTCTCCATCCTTCACAAAAACTCATCTCCTCCACCATACATCCCCGAAACCCCTCAAAACAAACCCTAAAAACTCTATCTCCCCCATCCAATCCTCTATAGCCATTATCAACTCTTCCATACTCACCAAGAGAGGATTAGCAAGCGAGGACAGCGAAAAAGATTGGAGCTTTGGTGAAGAGAAGTCATCATCACCCTTTCTAGCAAGGATCTTTGATAAGAACCCTAATCTTTTCTACTAAAAACCTTTGCTAAAATTCTGTAGAAAATATGTTATTAATTCTATAGAAATTATATTTTGATGGCTTTTTGTTAGGTATAATAATCCATAAAGATTTCATAAATTATAGGCTTAATATTCATGTGTCGGTAGGATCAAAATTAACCCCATTGTAAAGGAACTATGAGTTATTGGTGGATATTTTCAAAACTAAATTTTATGTATGTTCATATATATAAATTAGGATTTTTAAGTTTTTTTTCCATAATTTTAGCAACTCAAATCTGGTCGAGAAAATTGTAGGTCAAAACTAGCTAATTTCGGGTAACCGGCTAGCCTAGAATGTCCCAAACTTGTAGTATAACTCAACCCTTGTACCTATATTATTATTCGATGAAATAAATTTTTTTTAGTTCTGTTTAAAATATAATTTTGTTTATTTTAGAAATTTTGAGTCATTAACTATATTCCGGGCGAGTTTCGTGTAGACTAGCTGACTTATTAATCAACTGGTCATAAATGTCTTTAGAAATATTAATTATGCAATTTATAAATCTGTGGAAAATTTTTAAATATTATTTTTATGATTTTTTATATGATTTTTAAATATGTTATTGAATTAGGGGTATAACCGACTAATTAAAAGTTAGAAATCCTAAAACTGTGTTTCGATGTCTCGTGGAACCTGTGTGTGATTGTATGGATCTAAATGGTTCAACGAGAGATTGAATATAATTTTAACACATTAATTTGACTAATTAAGTCGTATCGTAAGTTTCATAAGTAGTGACTTAATTTAGTTAATTAATTATCTAGGAGCGTCGGGTTCCGGAGGCGTGGACGCGGGAGCGGTATTTCATATTTATAGCACAAAATCAGGCAAGATACCTTGCCATTATACTGTTTATATTTAGTTTGTATTTTATTACATATTATTGTTCATTTATTTCTAGTTCTTACAGTTCTTGATTTACTGTCTGCTCAGTGATATTAGATATACTTTGTTATTATCCTTTGATTGCATATGGACTTAGAGTTAAGAGACTACCGTTTATAGTGTATTGCATATACCTTAACACAGTTATACCACGAGAATGTGTGAGATGAGTAGCATGTAGAGGTTCTTGCGTGTGGGCTGATCCCCCATGTGCATGCGTTAGGACTAACTGCTAATAGAGGCATGTTAGGAGACTTAGCAGTTAGTAGAGGTATATGAGACATGGATGTGACTCTATTAGGCATTGGATGGGAAGAACAGTTCCTTAACGTATGGGCCAAGTATGCACTTCCCTATTGCCGGTTATCTCCGTGGAAGATATGGTCCTGGATCCTGATACTGATTTACTGCTGGCCTCTAACATTCTATGAATGTTATGCTTTGAGGTCCCTGGTATCCTAATGGGGCCATACCTGAGATTACTGTTACTGAGCCAGAGTGCCCATGTATTGGAGGTTTGTTCTTAAATACATAAATATTATAGTACGGTTAGATTACCTTATTGTCGTCTTGTCACTTATTTCGGTTTGTGACATATTATATATTCAGTTTATTATGGCATGTTCTTTATGTATCTTGTTACGTCCCTCTGAGGACCTGGTTATCTCTCCAGGTGTGTGTGCTTCTGTGATATTGCAGGTGTTCTAGTCGAGGTCGCGATCTTCTCTATTCATTCGGAGATGACGTGTCTTGGGTCTTTCTTTGCTACTCCCGCCAAATCATTTCCATGTATATTTTCCTTACTTGTTGGTAGTGGATTTGTCTCCGCCCAACGTATTATACAAAGACTTATTACAGTTGATTATATGATATCTTTTATTCTTCATTTATGGATGAGATTAGATTACTCTTGCTTTACTGCATTTTACAGCTTATGTATTCCTACGAAGTTTCTATATATTGGAGTATACTTTGTATGTATGCAGCTGGCATGGATACGTACCTAGTCCTAAGTATTTTGGGACTGGGGCGTTACAAATTTTATGTCTTATTATTATATTTCTTATTATCTGTTCTGATATGCTGGTTTTAGTTCTTAAGTGAAAACTCCTTTGTAGCACTTGCCCTTTTTGGGATCTAATCCAGCTGGTTTTGCATGGCCAGATACCGGAGCAGCTCCAGAGGATCTTCCTACCTTCCAGCCAGATGGTGACCACCAGGCGTAACCCTGGCAACGAGTGGGTTTCCTCTTTGTTCTCCCACTCTATTATAAAATTATTCTTTTGAGGCGTTTAGTCGACGAACACGTGTTAGCTCGATTGCACTTTACTTACTTTCTGCCTACGGGCTGTAACATGATTTACAAATTCTAGGGTTGATCATGTATGACTGAAACTCTTGCTAGTCTTCACATTTTGTATGACTAGCTTCATGATCATCAAAATATGAAATATATGGGACGCCTTACTATTGTATATTTGGTGCTCTGACATCTTGTAACTGCTATTACTTGCTTGAGATTGAGACATTATGCTTGTTCATGACCATAAGAGACTGATGGCTTGTAGTTAAACCCTCACGTATCTAGACAGCCGTGACCGTATAGCGAGGTGGGTTGCACTTCAATATACGTAGCTGGCTGTATATGCCTCCGCTCTCCAGTATTCTGGTTCTGGGGCGTGACACGATTTAAGTGGTGGCCCATGCAGGTCTTGTGAATCAAGATATGTGAGGGTTTACCGAATAGATGTCTCAATCAGCTCTCGCCCTTGATCTCTGCTCGTATCCTCTAAATTCCTGAAAATCTGACCTGATCACATGCTTGTATCTTTGATCTGTCCTAGTCCTTTCTTATTGTTCTCTATGTCGTCTTCTTCAGCGGCATTGTTCCTGGTCCTTCCAATCAGCCGGAAGGAGCTCAACGAGTACCCCCACAACAAGAAGATCAAGCTTAGCACTCAGGAGTAGCTTCCCGAGTCATGCTTTCCGGAGGTCCCAAACCCCCAGTACAGCCAGCCCAGCCTGCAAGGCAGGATGATGAAGTCTTGGTTGGACTCATCAGGGAGTTGCTTACATCACAGGATCGTCGGGGTAATGTATTACACCAGATAGTACAAGATGCTTTGAGTAGAGCTGGTCATTAAGGTAACAATGCGGCCAACGGCTTCAAGCGCTTGAACCCTCCCTTCCTCGATGGAAGCAAAGATGCTACTGTTACAGACGCTTGGCTGCAGGATACTGAGGTTATTCTAGAAGCAGCCAGTACCCCAGAGAATGAGAAGGTGGCCGTGGTACGCCTACAGTTATTGGATCTAGCCCGCAACTGGTGGGCGTCGCAGGCCGTTGGATTAGTGGCACCTATTGCCTAGACAGTATTCCGTGGGAGATTTTGGACCAAGTACTTTAACTCTGTAGCTCGGTATGATCTACAGACTAGGTTCACCAATTTGAAGCAGATGGGCAGGATGATCGATGGATATACGGCCGAGTTTTCCAGACTTATTCGGTTTGCTCCCACCTTGGTGACGATCGAGTTCGACAGAGCTCAGCGGTTCTAGCATGGACTCCACCTGGAGATTTTACTGGCAGTAGAGCAGTTTGAGCATCAGACTTTCGATGCGGTGTTGAGAGCAGCTATAAGGCATGAGTATACCTCCCAGAGGATTGTGGACCGGACCGAAAGTCGGAAGCGGTCTCACGGCCAGATGAACCAGTCTTCAGCCCCAGCCCCGGCAGCTCGAGCTTTGACTATTGGAGCTCCGAGGCGGGCGGCTTCCGTTACGTCGATTCAGCATTCGACCCCGACATATCCCCAGCAGTAGCAGCAGAAGCAGTCTTCCGCAATGGGTTGCACTCATTGTGGGAAGCCAGGGCACGTGGTGTCAGAATGTCGTAGAGCACAGAGTTTGTGCTTGGTGTGTGGGGCACCGGACTACAGGATTGGGAACTGCCCAAATAGGGGGAGTTCATCATCTTCAACCTTTTCTAGTCCCTCGGTTAGGGGGCCAGCCGCAGTACCAGTCCAACAGCAGCAACAGTACCCATTTTTGAGGCCCTTGCCGCCTCAAGCCCAAGTATTTCAGCAGCAGAACCCCCAGAAGTATGTACAAGTCCAAGCTCAGACCCAGAATCGCCAGAGTAGTTTCCAGCAGAAGGGACCAGCACCCAGAGGGCACGATCAAGTGATGGCTTTGACTGTGGAGGTGGAGTTAGCATCAGGTGAGGTAGTGGCAGGTACTATTCTCGTCAACTCCTTTCCAGCATCAGCATTATTTGATTATGGTACATCGTATTCATTTATGTCTGTACGATTTACGACACGGATAGGACTGAAGCCCGAGTCATTATCAGTAAGGCTTAATATACTTACTGGTAACGAACTTGTGTGAGTAGATAGAGTGTTTTCCTCGTGTCGAATTGTAGTTAGCGGTAGAGAGTTTTTCGCTAGGTTGATAGAATTCTCGATGGCCGATTATGATGTGGTCCTAGGGATGGATTGGTTAAGGGACCAGTATGCTAGAATAGATTACCATATCGACAAGGTTATTTTTAGTATTCCTGGTGAGCCAGAGTTTTCATTTTTCTGAGGCGGAGTAGAACCTTCACCTTCAGTATTTCGGATGGTAGTTGCAGCGGCAGTTCAATTTTCCAGAGTTGTAGAAGAGTTTCCCGATGTTTTCCCCGAGGAGCTTCCAGGTATGCCCCCAGAGAGGGAGATTAAGTTCACCATAGACTTGATCCCCGGGACAGCACCAGTGTCAGAGAGAGTCTACCGAATGGCGCCATCAGAATTGGAAATCTTGTATAAGATGATTGAAGAACTTAGAACCAAGGGATTCATTCGTGCTAGTGGATCGCCTTGGAGAGCCCCGATGCTTCTTGTGAAAAAGAAGGATGTTACGTCCAGATTATGTTTTGACTATCGTACCTTGAATTCAGTGACAATCAAGAACATATATCCTCTCCCGAGGATAGATGACTTGTTTGATCAACTCAAAGGGGTGACCGTATTTTCAAAGATTGACTTGCGGTCAGGATACCACCAGATCAGAGTCAGAGAGCAGGACATCCCGAAGATGGCATTTAGATCCAGGTATGGGCACTGGGAGTTCCTTGTTATGCCCTTTGGAACGACCAATGCGCCGGCTATATTCATGGACCTCATGAATCGTATCTTCATACCTTATTTGGATCAGTTCGCGATTGTGTTTATAGAAGATATCTTAGTCTATAGCAAGAGTGAAGCAGAGCATGAGCAGCATCTCCGT
>JANAVB010001995.1:196901-226901 GCA_029216955.1 Iris pallida | reverse complement strand
CTGGAGTTTAAGTAAAGGTCTTGGCACGGCCGAGTTCACGTGAATTGCCCCTCGACAAAGCACAGTCTTAAACAAGTCTAAGTTTGGAATAGAATAAGGCACGACCCTGCCGTCCCACCTTGAAGTCTGGTCAAGTACCTAAGCGATGAGGCACTGCCTCGATCGAAACACACGTTGGCAAGATAGCACGACCCCGTCGTTACACGACCTTGTCGTTGCATCGCTAGTTATCGACCATGACGTCCTTGTCCTAAAATGAATCCTAAGGCAAGACTAGAAAGATAATTGAAAGGGTTTAAGCTGCACAAAGTAAATGAAACGTGTCGGTTATGTATGGGTGGGCGAGAAGCTCACTCCACCAGTACAGTGGTACTGACACCCACATAGTGTTTCATGTGCAGGCACATGTAGAAGCTCGTGGCGCGGAGATCGCTTGGATGCGTCGAGGCATGGAGTTCCTTGGCGAGTCGAAGCGTGCGGCCGCGTGACCCGAAGACTTATAAAGGGCATAATGTATGGACATCGCCTTCCGAAGCTTCCGCTGGATTCAAGCATTGTATCGAGAGATGAGAGAGAGCAGAGTGACTTGTAAATGAGTGAAAAGTGAGCCTGAGAGACTTGTAATTTGCCTTGCGCCCATAAATGTAATCCTGTATTCAATATCAATAAAGAGATTCTTTTGAGTTACTTGTGTTCATATATGTTCTTCTTTAAATTTCCGCTGCAATGATTCAATATTTTTGCTTGGGACTTCTGTGCGACGACCCCGTTGCCGCCGATGTAATCGGCCGTTATGGAACTGCCTTGTACGAGCGCAATCTAGGCTCGTACGGCATCACGCCTTAGCGAGGACAATCGCTCCTACGGGAGCGGGGCGTGACATAATGGTATCAGAGCACGGCTTTACGTCCTTGGACTTCAAATCGAATTATCAGTTTTGAAAGCTCGTCGTTGATAATGAAGTACGTGCTCTCTCTCGATTGTCCCTCGGTATGTCCATACAATAAGTCTAAATATTTTCGAAAGCTCGTACAAGCGTTTAACCAAACGCATCGATAGGCAATGGCCTTTGTGCCGAACGGTGTTAACTTGTCTTGAATGAAAACATATGCTAAAGTTAACAAGTTGCACGTGTGCCCGAATAGTCCTACGTCGACCTTAGAAGTCGCGTGCATGCCTAATTAGTCCAACGTTGACCTTAGCATGTGAGCATGCAAACTCGAATAAAAGTCCGCACGGGATAGCCATGCGCACGGCCTTTTGGCTAAGTTGCATCGCGTATCGTGCACCTCGACTTTTGGTACAAACGAGTTGCGAGCAATAACAAGTATTGCTCGGTCGGGAATAGAGATACACTTAGAGTGTCTATCGATAGGAACGCTATCGAGTTAACACTTAGGCGTACGCGAAGGATTGACTTGGATTTCGAGAAAATAGTGCGAAAGATTTAGCACGTCGAGGCGACGTGAGCGGTTACGCTAGGGATTCGTCGAACAAATCCGAAGGATATCGTAGCAAATGACGCGAACGTGATTGAGGACTAGATCGGATGGCTCAAATCCGAGTGGTGTATAGTTTGTTTTGGAAATCATTCGAGCAAAGATTGAGGATTACGAGTATGTCGGCGAGGCGATGCGATCGCGCAAAGCCTTAGAACGCGTCACGCTTAGTTGGTCGTGACTTCGAATGTCCCGAACGAGCATCTCGTTCGAACAACTTGCGAATAGGTAACGCGTGTTGGAAAAATGATTCGGAACGATGAATAAAAATAAATGGTCTTGATCGAGGAAACTTAGAGGATCGTGCGTACGATATCGGATTGATGCAAATAAAATGTGACTTGAGTTTCGAACAACGATCTTGAAACGAGCTTGAGGAAGACCGACTGAACTTGATCTTGAATATCGAGGAAATTATGGGATATCCAGTTCGAACAATAACATCGGTCGTACGACTCGAAATTGGTTGCAAAGGAAGATCGTCAGGTTACGCATATCGTCGATGGTATTGAGGCGTATCAAAGATCGATATGCGATAACTCGGGGGTACTCTGACTCAGCGAAAGGCGATCGTGCAAATGTTACTGTTTCGATGGATGCTATACTCGGGAAATTGAAACGTGTCGAGGAAATGATAAACTTGGCTCGAGGATTTTCTAGTTGAATGAATGACGGTCGGACTATCAAAATTGATTGGATGAAAATAAAAATAGTTGGATTTACTTCGACGATAACCCCAACGTCGACATGCTTGTCTTATGCGAGCGCAACTCCAGCCTCGCACATGCGTCGCACCGAATAGGGCGATCACTCCGCGTCAGCGCTGGTATGGTGATTCATACAGCGGGGGTGATTGACCTAGCTTGGCGTGATAATTTGTATGCTTCGACTTGTGGTTTGACGCGAAGGTGACTCGAAAATGAATTGTGTGTTTGAAGAACCGAATTTGAGGATTGCGTAGGTCCAATTCGCGTATCGAAAATGAGTTAGTCTAAACTCAAACAAGAGTTACGCCCCGATGAGAATGATTATTCTGCGAGTGCGTTGCGTGGTGATTCACGAACCACCGTGGATAATCGGACTCGCGTGAGATTGGGGCGCAACGTATTGTCGAGCTAGATGACCTCGTGATCGAATGCACGAATTGGTTAGAGTTGGTGATTTGGATAAAATCGAATATGTGCAACGTATGCATTAATGCGAATAGGTGATCGTGCTCGATGTTTAGAAATCTGAGTGACGCGAGTTTGGGTAGAAAATCTCGTACTACCGACTATGGTTTGACCCTAGGATTGGGGTCAGTATTGGCATTATTGTTGGGGAACTATGATTCCAATCCTGACATTGACTTAGCCTCGTAAAGATTGGCCTAGCGGTTAGGCGAAACGCCCCTGTTGCAAGTGTTAGCAATCGAAAGGATTGATCTTGAGGATTGGCATGGATGGATGGCGTGAATCACGAATATAGGAAACCCTGCTCACGAGACTCGGCTGACATGCATATATTCAGGGACGCCTGGGTATGTGCACGATGTGACTCGAGAGAGAATGACAAATTCTCTATCATGCGGCTTGGCTGAATACATGTATTTTGGGGACGCTTGGAATGCGTGCATGATCCAGCCAAGTGATACAATGAGTTCAAGCAAGACTTGAAAATGGGAGTGTGTCGAGATCTTGAAATCATGTTAATGAAAAGATTGATAGTTGTGAGAGCGTGGCTCGGAATTGAGGAAACGCGTAGGCGAAGTGCGTACGATTAAGTCTTGGCCATAGAAATGGTAGGATGGCTTGCCCTCAGGAAAGTCTCGAGGACGAGACTTGTTCTGAGTGGTATATGTTGTAGTGCCCCGTCCCGCAAAGTCAATCGGAGAAACCAAAACGTCGACGACGTTGGAACTTAGCCTTGCAACGGCTGCTCGAAGGCTCGCTCGGTCGAAGCGACTCCTCGCACAGGTGGGGGAGTTTCGGTGAACTTGCTTCATCTTAGCCTTCACATAATAACTCGTAATATTTTCTACTTGCACTGGTAGGCTAATCTAAAAGCTACGCACCAACATAGCTAAGGGAATAATCCTGTCGGGTCGGAATGTCCTAGAACATGGAAAATGGTCCCACGGTATACATAGAAGTCGGCTCAGCGTGCTTTGTAATGACACTCGATCCTTCGATCCCGTGGCTTGGGGGAAGGAAGTTGGCCTAAGTTTCTAAATTGTCCCGACACTTGAAATAGCCTAAGTCTTAGGCGTCGCCTACGTAATTGCTTGCTAAAGCAGGCACGGTCCTGTTGTGCAAGGCTTGGCGTAGCCTTCGCATGTCCCGTTGGTCCCGTCGATTCGTCCCGATACTCGAATTTGCCTAAGTCATAGGCGTCGCCCGCATGAATGCTTAACCAAGCATGCACTGTCCCGTCGACTTGTCACGATACTTGAAAAAGCCTAAGTCCTAGGCGTCGCCCGCACGAATGCTTAACAAAGCATGCACGGTCTTGTCCCGCAAGGCTTGGCATAGCCTTCGCACGTCCCGCAAGTTAAGTCATCTTTGTACGGCTTGTTGGCTTAAGTCTAGGCACCCGAGAACTTGGTTGTTAAGTCGACCCCGTGCCTAGCACGTTCCCTCGATGCGTAGCTCGGCGTAGCCTTCGCTCATCGAGTCATTGCCCGTACAAGTCAACAAGAGTTACTCTAAGCTAACGAAGCCATTCCTAGCGCTGTCCCGCTCTAGCTGCGGTTGTCAAGTCAAGTAGTCCCTTAAGAATAAGGCTCGTCGTATAAAGTATATGACTTGAGCGTTAGCGTCGCCTAGAGAATCATGTCTGTCTAAGGTACGAGCCACGACTGAATACTTGATTAAGCATGCCGGTCCCGTCCGGTCATGTCCTGCCTGAATACTTGAATAAGCATGCCGGTCCTGCCCGGTCATGTCCTGCCTGAATACTTGATAAGTCCCGCACATGAGATCGGTCCCGCGGCTTTGGAGTCTCGATAGAATAAAGGAATGCATGGTCATGTTAAGGAAAGACTGGATAGATTGGATAGATCGAGTCTTACATGGTCATGGACAACTTGTCGACAAGGTGAGTCTTCTCGAGTGATTACCGGGGCGCCGGAATCACTCGGCCCGGGGGAAGCAAGTGTGGCTCAACGTAGGATGCTGGATAACTGCATAGGGATATTCGGGCCTCCGGGGGCTAGCTACCCATGGGGATGACAGCATACCGATATCCTGAGCCATGTCCGAGATAGCTTGAAATTGCTAGTGACCTCCTCATGTAGATGGGTCGGCAGATAGCGGCGACTCCGCGTGTATGCCTTTGGATTGAGTCTAGAAGCTTGATTGCTTGTCTAGTCGGTAACACAAGGTCTGGGCCTAAGACTGGGCTGCAGCATAGGCACCGTGCTTGGCACGATAGATTGGCGTCGGGATGTGTAACGCCCCAGTCCCAAAATACTTGGGACTAGATACGTATCATGCCAGCTGTATACATACGAAATACATGGACCTCGTATGTATACATAAGCTGTAAATGTAGTAATCCAAGACAACTAAATCTCATCCACAAAGTTAAATAATGATATAAAGCAACTTTGAGTTTGTCAAGTACACAATAGTTGGGCGGAGACAAAGTCCACTACCAACCAAATTAAATATAGAAAAATATACAAGGAAAGAATTTAGCAAGCGAGAGCAATGGCGAGTCCAAGAGCAATCATCACGAAGGAAGGAATGACCTTAGCTAGAGCACCTGCAAGAATCACGAAAACACACACACCTGGAGAAAAACCAGGTCCTCAGAGGGACGTAACAAGACACATAATATCATGCCATAAACTGAATAAATAAAGCTCAATAGAAAAGTATGCATGAGTAAAGGTTCCTAACCATTCTAGGTGAATTGCAATTTAGAGGACAACGTTCTACGCAGGGGCTGTCTCAAGCATGTAATAAAGAGTGGCCAACAAGTAGCGCTCATCCGAGACACTATCGGCCGGGTAACACGTAGCGCTCATCCGAGACACTATCTCCCAAATGTGTGTAAAATAAAAGTAGCCCCTACGCTAGTAGCTGTCCCCTCCCCCCAATGATACTATACGTGTGTCGTAACCATGACACACAAACACATGTCGTTTCCACAACACGAGTTTATAATAGATAACTGTCAAGTCTTCTAACATGCCTCTATTGACAGTTATTCCTACGCATGCGCACGGGTGATCAGCCAACACGCAAGTGACCACTACATGACACTCACACTCTCACACACAACTCGTGTACAATCGTGGCAAGTCAATGAGACACACTAAATTTGAAGGTAGTCCCTTAACTCTAAGTCAATTTTTACAAAATATAGTAATTTGTATCTACATATAGTTTAGAAAGAAGCAACTTGAAAATAAACACAACATGCATGATATTGAGCAGAAAATTTAAACAGTAAAGGCAAGGTGTCTTGCCTGGGGTACCGCCTGGTGTGGTGCAATAATCCAGCAAGTTTTGGTTGTCCTTTAGCCATGATCGAAGCGTAGGGCCCGAAATCGAGAAGGAAGTAAGGGTACGATTAGTCATGATCAGCTAAGATAGTTGATGAAAATTTGAGAAAATAAATATATGTACTAATTTTTGAAAACTACTTTCATAATAATTTACGTAATTAAAAATACCTTATATTTACAATTTTGGAAAAATCCTTTTTATTAGCCACTACATGTTCATATAATACTTGAAGAATCGAAAATAATTTTTAGGCTACAACCATTCTAAGTTCGTAAAGATTTTTGTAGAAAATCTATATTTTTATTAATTAGATAAATATTTAAAAAAAATATCATACAATATTATATAATCAAGAAGATATACATTAAAATCGAGAAATATTTATAATATATTTAAAACTGCATTTTTATTAATCAAGATATTCTTTAGAATATCATAAACAATTTATACCCTATGAATATAATATAATAATATTTCAGGTTAAAAACTAGACTTTTACAAATTTTAGATTTTTGATATGGGTAACAAACACATTAATAATAATAATAATAATGATAGTAATAATAAGATAATAATAATAATAACATTTAAATAATAATAATAAAAATCATATTAACAATGATAATAATAAAAACTAATAATAATAATAATAATAATAATAATAATAATATATAACAATAATATATAGTAATAATAGTAATAATAATAAAAGTAACAATGATATATAATAATAATAATAAATATAATAATAATAATACTTAATAATACTAACCTTACTGATTTTTCCAAAAGAAGAGAGAGAATACAGAGAGAGGAAGTGAGAGAGAGGAGTCGAAAAAAAAAGGGTTACCGAGTGGCGCTGCTCCGGTGCTCGGCTGCCGGGCGGGCGGAGGAAGCCGACGTCGGCGACGGTCACAGGGGAGAGAGGAGCGCCGGATCTGGAGTTCGCCGGTGGTGGAAGGCAAGCGGTTCGCGGCAGATGGGGTTTTCCGGCCGGGTTCGGCGGAAGGAGGGTCCTCGGTGAGCGGATAGGCGCGCCGGCGCTGGAGAGTTGGTGGAGGCGGCGCGGACGGCCACGCGGGGAGTCTCGAGGCTCGAAGGAGAGCACGGCGGTGGGCTACTCCGGCGTTCGGCGGCACCAGGATCGGAAGCAGTCGCCCGGTCGGTGGAGGCGGTTGACCGGAGAGGGGATTCGGCTGGTGTGCTCTCGTCGACACGGGGCAGCGCTCGGCGCTTGTAGGCGGGGAGCTGCCCGACGCTCTGGTGTCGGTCCCGGATCTGGGCGGCGGTGCGGATAAGACGGCGAGGAGCGACGCCTACAGCAGGGTGGCTGCGGCGGAGGTAACGTAAGAGGCTATCCCCCTCCTTTTTCCTTTGCTTGTGGTGGTGTTGGTGGATTGGGGGTCCGGCGGGTTGGTGTCGGAGGTGGTGAGGGTGATGGATCCGGTGGTGGTTCATGGTGGAAGGGGTGCTGGTGGCGACGAGGGTGGCCAGGATGATGATGACGGAGATGGTGGTGGTGCTGGCGCCGTACGGCCCGGCCGAGAGATCGGGGACGGGGCACGGTGAAGGCGGGGCTGAGACGGGTTTGTTGGCCGGGGGATTGGTTATGTGGTTGTCGTCATCGGAAACGACATGGAGGAGAAGTGCAGTGGCAGGGGTCAGGATGCTGTGGTGAGGACGACGGTGATGGTGGTTTGGGTTGAGGGAGATTTTGATGGTGGCGGGGATTGGGTTTAGGAATTATTTGTGTCGGGCTGTCGACACGTAAAAAAAATTGTATATGTAGCGGATATTGGAATAAGAAGCTGGGCACGGACACGATGCACATATGTTGGTTGTGGAACAATGGAGGAGTACCTCTCCTTTTATAGGAGGTGGGAATTCCCATTACGATATGAATTGTGATTGTTTAAATACCCCATTAGATAATTATCTATAATTAAATTAAATCCAATTTAAATCCAATCTAAATCAAAATTCAATTTAAATCCAATTAAATGCAAATCTAATTTAAATCAAATTAAATTTTAGTTTAAAATTAATGGGATAAATCAAATTCTAAACATGGATATTTATTTAATCTATTTAAATAACTCCAAAAATTAAATCATGATTTAAATGGACACAATAACTTCAAAAATATTTTTTTCAAAATACCAATAATAAAATTTCGAAAATAATAATTATTTTTAAATATCTTTTTGAATAATAAAATATTAATATTAATAAATCTCAAAAATATATTTTATTTAAAATAAACTAGCAAATAACTACGAAATATATATGTAGGTACGAAATGATGTTTTCGTAATTATGTTTTTCTAGCACACAATAAAATATTATTTTATTATTAATAATTATGAGAAGTTAAGGACTTTATAAATAAATAACAACTTGAAAATTTTGGAACAATAACAAATAATTATTATGTATATTATTTTGAAACTTTTAAAAAATAGAAAAATAATATTTTCAAAAATATGTACGCTCGCACATAATCGCACTCGTCGAGCAATTTCGAAAAATAAAATTTCATGCGCGACGTAAAATACGACTATGCGACGTATAATACAAAATTTTAAATCAGTACCGAAATTTAAATAAAAATACAGTAGAAATTTAGGGGTTTTACATCCTACCCAACTTACAAAAATTTCGTCCTCGAAATTAAGACTAAGTAGGGGGGTGAGAAGGTACAAGGGTATAGCGATAAGGAAGCATAGTCAATTCATTGGGCGAGACAAGGAAACGACGTTGAAAAAAAAAACAGACATTAGTGTCGTGAATTTAATAAATGCGAAGGTAACCGTGGGTTAACGCAAGAAGGATTTAAGATGACGCGCAATAAGCAATAGTATGGGTTCAAGTAAAAATAAAATAAATTTGAGACCTTACAGTTATGGTCTCTAGAGGGTAGGTTGAGGGCACAATTTAGAGAGCGAATTAGATTTCACTCCTATATTTAAGCGATTAGAAAGTCGTGATAGGGCCGAGGAAGTACGACGCCTTCGTCCTTCTAAAAAAGTTGAAAGCGACCGTAATTAAGGAGTTCAACTGACGATACCATCAATTACGGATACGTGGTTCAAAGGCGTCAAAATAAGTTCGAAAAGAATTGCCAAGGCAGTCACGGGTGAGACTCTAGGGGCAAGTTAACTACGTCTCCATCCACGTTGAACAATATACAAAAAGCGAACCAAGTGCACTATGGTTGATCAGACCATAATACGTTGGTTCTGATTAGACAATGTATTAGTGGGCGCCCACATTAAACATATGTCATGATCAAGCTTTGATAAAGAATAAGCTTGCAAAGCTAAGCTATTTCAGCATCATAGGTAGATAAAATAATAAGTAAAGGATAATGATGGAAGAAATCAATTAGTCCAAGATCTTATAAAATCTAAGTTCCGCCCGAAATTTTGGCCATGGAATCGGCTTGGTTGACTAGATAAGTTAGGGTCTACTGAATTCTATGGTCCAAGTGAACCTATCAATATGGTCCACAATTGTTGGTTGGGTCATGAGATATTCTACTCAACTTACAAGAATTAAACTAATGGTGTGATAGGTCCAGCAATCAAGATTTAAGTATGTAAGGAATTTAGGTAGAACAAAATCGTATATCGGGTCGAAAGAATGGAGTCGAGGTCGAGTCTCATCTATAGTTTTAAAGTATATTGGTTTCACGGTAGGGATTAGAGTCCAGTCTTTTTGACCCGAAAGTCGTAATATGAAATTAGAGTACAAGGAGACGTGTTTTAGTGGCACGTGATATACCTACATGAAGGTGGACTCGTGTAGGTCTTGTTTGTGAAATTTATGGGAAGGAAAAGTCTAGTGTTGTGCTCCAAATACCCAAGTCACAGTAAAGGACACAAAAGAATTTAAAATAGAAAGTGGGAGTTCAATGAGATAATGATTAACTAACCAAATAAATGACTAAGCTAAAGCATGAAATAAAGATAACTTAGATTCTAACAATCAAGGTAAAATAAATTAGGAGTACAGTTCCTAGGGATATGATAGCCACTTAGATGGTGTATGATCAAGGAACAATCTAATCATTGCGCAAGTTTCAAATGATTAGGTGGTCATGACAAAAGATCTAGAATTGAGGGAAGGTCGAGTAAGTCAAAAGATATGTTCATCGGTTTGGTCGATGACTAACTATACTTGTGTATATGTCATATCATAGTCGTATGTGGCATGGCAATCTAATGTGGAACACTTCTATCTCGCTAGGGTGACCCTACTTGTTTCTTGGTCCTTCACCAATATATGATCTAATCTAAAATTTCAAGTTCCTCGAAATTTCTCAATAAAATTTTCAAGATAATTCGCCAAAATTTCAATTATCTTAAACTGTCAATTTTAATCAAAATTTTTAAATCTCTAGTAAATCTCGAAACAACCCTTGTATATCGCAACTTGAATAATAACCTCTCTATTTTTTTTTTCCAAAATTTAAATATCCATAATCAAGGCTTTAAATTCGAAATCTAAATAACTTTATAGATCATAGATCATATGAGCAAATTTTAATATTTAAACTTTTCCTTCACAGTCGATTTCATATTTCCTAAAAATATCTCAAACAAATTTTTACCGTTATCTCTTCAAGCTCAAAATTAAAAATTTGTAAATCGTAGAATCAATTTAAAACCTCAAGCTCTCTAATAAACCGTAAATCATAACCCTCCACATTCTCTAGTCGTTTACAAAATCACAACTTATAAAAACTCTTTAGTAAATTTTGAGGTAAGCTTTTACAATCCAAACTTGAACTTAACCGTAAATCATGATTTAATGGTGTTTCTCAAATCGGTTTCATATCCCAATAAATCATAGACTATTTCACAATTTCCAAAAATTCATCAATCAAAATTTTGTTTTCTTGATCTAGCTATTCTCTTGTGTAGACCACCATGTAATAGCAAAATTTCCAATTACTCTTTGGAGGCGGTAATACACTACTACCCAACTTGAAATAAACTAATCCTTAAGATCAAATTTCTAGGAAACATAAATGGTTTTATACACAAATAAGACCTCAATGGATATTAATTGTCAATGCAATCTATCTAGCCATGGGTTTAACCTATGGGCATATACTAGTGTAGTCATCTTACTAAACACGAAACTAAAAAATTTACGGTAGAAGGAGTCAAGCAAGATGCAATTCAAGGAGGTCAAATGAAAGTTCGAAAATCGAAGTCAAGAAAGGATGTCAAGTGGATGGATGAGATTCTAGACTCTAATCCTATGTTGCAGGCTCACATCGGTACGGTAACGTAACCGAAATGATAAACTGACCTGCATGGGCCACCACAAAAACATGTAACGCCCCAGTCCCAAAATACTTGGGACAAGATACGTATCATGCCAGCTGTATACATACGAAATACATGGACCTCGTATGTATACATAAGCTGTAAATGTAGTAATCCAAGACAACTAAATCTCATCCACAAAGTTAAATAATGATATAAAGCAACTTTGAGTTTGTCAAGTACACAATAGTTGGGCGGAGACAAAGTCCACTACCAACCAAATTAAATATGGAAAAATATACAAGGAAAGAATTTAGCAAGCGAGAGCAATGGCGAGTCCAAGAGCAATCATCACGAAGGAAGGAATGACCTTAGCTGGAGCACCTGCAAGAATCACGAAAACACACACACCTGGAGAAAAACCAGGTCCTCAGAGGGACGTAACAAGACACATAATATCATGCCATAAACTGAATAAATAAAGCTCAATAGAAAAGTATGCATGAGTAAAGGTTCCTAACCATTCTAGGTGAATTGCAATTTAGAGGACAACGTTCTACGCAGGGGCTGTCTCAAGCATGTAATAAAGAGTGGCCAACAAGTAGCGCTCATCCGAGACACTATCGGCCGGGTAACACGTAGCGCTCATCCGGACACTATCTCCCAAATGTGTGTAAAATAAAAGTAGCCCCTACGCTAGTAGCTGTCCCCTCCCCCCAATGATACTATACGTGTGTCGTAACCATGACACACAAACACATGTCGTTTCCACAACACGAGTTTATAATAGATAACTGTCAAGTCTTCTAACATGTCTCTATTGACAGTTATTCCTACGCATGCGCACGGGTGATCAGCCAACACGCAAGTGACCACTACATGACACTCACACTCTCACACACAACTCGTGTACAATCGTGGCAAGTCAATGAGACACACTAAATTTGAAGGTAGTCCCTTAACTCTAAGTCAATTTTTACAAAATATAGTAATTTGTATCTACATATAGTTTAGAAAGAAGCAACTTGAAAATAAACACAACATGCATGATATTGAGCAGAAAATTTAAACAGTAAAGGCAAGGTGTCTTGCCTGGGGTACCGCCTGGTGTGGTGCAATAATCCAGCAAGTTTTGGTTGTCCTTTAGCCATGATCGAAGCGTAGGGCCCGAAATCGAGAAGGAAGTAAGGGTACGATTAGTCATGATCAGCTAAGATAGTTGATGAAAATTTGAGAAAATAAATATATGTACTAATTTTTGAAAACTACTTTCATAATAATTTACGTAATTAAAAATACCTTATATTTACAATTTTGGAAAAATCCTTTTTATTAGCCACTACATGTTCATATAATACTTGAAGAATCGAAAATAATTTTTAGGCTACAACCATTCTAAGTTCGTAAAGATTTTTGTAGAAAATCTATATTTTTATTAATTAGATAAATATTTAAAAAAAATATCATACAATATTATATAATCAAGAAGATATACATTAAAATCGAGAAATATTTATAATATATTTAAAACTGCATTTTTATTAATCAAGATATTCTTTAGAATATCATAAACAATTTATACCCTATGAATATAATATAATAATATTTCAGGTTAAAAACTAGACTTTTACAAATTTTAGATTTTTGATATGGGTAACAAACACATTAATAATAATAATAATAATAATAATGATAGTAATAATAAGATAATAATAATAATAACATTTAAATAATAATAATAAAAATCATATTAACAATGATAATAATAAAAACTAATAATAATAATAATAATAATAATAATAATAATAATAATAATAATAATAATAATAATATATAACAATAATATATAGTAATAATAGTAATAATAGTAATAATAATAAAAGTAACAATGATATATAATAATAATAATAAATATAATAATAATAATACTTAATAATACTAACCTTACTGATTTTTCCAAAAGAAGAGAGAGAATACAGAGAGAGGAAGTGAGAGAGAGGAGTCGAAAAAAAAGGGTTACCGAGTGGCGCTGCTCCGGTGCTCGGCTGCCGGGCGGGCGGAGGAAGCCGACGTCGGCGACGGTCACAGGGGAGAGAGGAGCGCCGGATCTGGAGTTCGCCGGTGGTGGAAGGCAAGCGGTTCGCGGCAGATGGGGTTTTTCGGCCGGGGTTCGGCGGAAGGAGGGTCCTCGGTGAGCGGATAGGCGCGCCGGCGCTGGAGAGTTGGTGGAGGCGGCGCGGACGGCCACGCGGGGAGTCTCGAGGCTCGAAGGAGAGCACGGCGGTGGGCTACTCCGGCGTTCGGCGGCACCAGGATCGGAAGCAGTCGCCCGGTCGGTGGAGGCGGTTGACCGGAGAGGGGATTCGGCTGGTGTGCTCTCGTCGACACGGGGCAGCGTTCGGCGCTTGTAGGCGGGGAGCTGCCCGACGCTCTGGTGTCGGTCCCGGATCTGGGCGGCGGTGCGGATAAGACGGCGAGGAGCGACGCCTACAGCAGGGTGGCTGCGGCGGAGGTAACGTAAGAGGCTATCCCCCTCCTTTTTCCTTTGCTTGTGGTGGTGTTGGTGGATTGGGGGTCCGGCGGGTTGGTGTCGGAGGTGGTGAGGGTGATGGATCCGGTGGTGGTTCATGGTGGAAGGGGTGCTGGTGGCGACGAGGGTGGCCAGGATGATGATGACGGAGATGGTGGTGGTGCTGGCGCCGTACGGCCCGGCCGAGAGATCGGGGACGGGGCACGGTGAAGGCGGGGCTGAGACGGGTTTGTTGGCTGGGGATTGGTTATGTGGTTGTCGTCATCGGAAACGACATGGAGGAGAAGTGCAGTGGCAGGGGTCAGGATGCTGTGGTGAGGACGACGGTGATGGTGGTTTGGGTTGAGGGAGATTTTGATGGTGGCGGGGATTGGGTTTAAGAATTATTTGTGTCGGGCTGTCGACACGTAAAAAAAATTGTATATGTAGCGGATATTGGAATAAGAAGCTGGGCACGGACACGATGCACATATGTTGGTTGTGGAACAATGGAGGAGTACCTCTCCTTTTATAGGAGGTGGGAATTCCCATTACGATATGAATTGTGATTGTTTAAATACCCCATTAGATAATTATCTATAATTAAATTAAATCCAATTTAAATCCAATCTAAATCCAAATTCAATTTAAATCCAATTAAATGCAAATCTAATTTAAATCAAATTAAATTTTAGTTTAAAATTAATGGGATAAATCAAATTCTAAACATGGATATTTATTTAATCTATTTAAATAACTCCAAAAATTAAATCATGATTTAAATGGACACAATAACTTCAAAAATATTTTTTTCAAAATACCAATAATAAAATTTCGAAAATAATAATTATTTTTAAATATCTTTTTGAATAATAAAATATTAATATTAATAAATCTCAAAAATATATTTTATTTAAAATAAACTAGCAAATAACTACGAAATATATATGTAGGTACGAAATGATGTTTTCGTAATTATGTTTTTCTAGCACACAATAAAATATTATTTTATTATTAATAATTATGAGAAGTTAAGGACTTTATAAATAAATAACAACTTGAAAATTTTGGAACAATAACAAATAATTATTATGTATATTATTTTGAAACTTTTAAAAAATAGAAAAATAATATTTTCAAAAATATGTACGCTCGCACATAATCGCACTCGTCGAGCAATTTCGAAAAATAAAATTTCGTGCGCGACGTAAAATACGACTATGCGACGTATAATACAAAATTTTAAATCAGTACCAAAATTTAAATAAAAATACAGTAGAAATTTAGGGGTTTTACAGGATGTCCATGAGATCGATGCTAGGTTTGGTATGTCTTGTCTAAGTTGGTTCCTGAATCGAATAGAAGGGCCGCAAGGCGGCAGCATGATAAGTCTTGATAACTTACGAGGCGCGGCCTTAATCTTGAAGCACGGACAAGTCTAAGCAAGGTCTAGAGGCACGACCTGCACGAGTCACCCTATTTTCGTCCTTGGCACTTGAATTGTTGGCACGAGAAATGGTCTAGTGGCACTGGAGTTTAAGTAAAGGTCTTGGCACGGCCGAGTTCACGTGAATTGCCCCTCGACAAAGCACAGTCTTGAACAAGTCTAAGTTTGGAATAGAATAAGGCACGACCCTGCCGTCCCGCCTTGAAGTCTGGTCAAGTACCTAAGCGATGAGGCACTGCCTCGATCGAAACACACGTTGGCAAGATAGCACGACCCCGTCGTTACACGACCTTGTCGTTGCATCGCTAGTTATCGACCGAGACGCCCTTGTCCTAAAATGAATCCTAAGGCAAGACTAGAAAGACAATTGAAAGGGTTTAAGCTGCACAAAGTAAATGAAACGTGTCGGTTATGTATGGGTGGGCGAGAAGCTCACTCCACCAGTACAGTGGTACTGACACCCACATAGTGTTTCATGTGCAGGCATAGGTAGAAGCTCGTGGCGCGGAGATCGCTTGGATGCGTCGAGGTATGGAGTTCCTTGGCGAGTCGAAGCGTGCGGCCGCGTGACCCGAAGACTTATAAAGGGCATAATGTATGGACATCGCCTTCCGAAGCTTTCGCTGGATTCAAGCATTGTATCGAGAGATGAGAGAGAGCAAAGTGACTTGTAAATGAGTGAAAAGTGAGCCTGAGAGACTTGTAATTTGCCTTGCGCCCATAAATGTAATCCTGTATTCAATATCAATAAAGAGATTCTTTTGAGTTACTTGTGTTCATATATGTTCTTCTTTAAATTTCCGCTGCAATGATTCAATGTTTCTGCTTGGGACTTCTGTGCGACGACCCCATTGCCGCCGATGTAATCGGCCGTTATGGAAATGCCTTGCACGAGCGCAATCTAGGCTCGTGCGGCATCACGCCTTAGCGAGGACAATCGCTCCTACGGGAGCGGGGCGTGACAGAAGACTCGGCTGGGGGGCTGAGGGAGGACGAGGCCGAGTTGGGCCATCGTGGGGGCCGGGAGGCCAGAGCCATGGGGGAACGTCACCGCGGGGAGGGACTCAGGGCGGAGGGAGGCCACCGAAGTCGGGACGAAGTCCTGCGAAGGAGCCGAGGCGGGGACGACGGCTGAGAGGAATGAGGCCGTCGCTGGGAAGGCTGGGAAGGCTGGGCCGCCGAGGGGGGCCGATAGGCCAGAGCCAAGGGGGGAAAGTCACCGCAGGGAGGTGTTGGGAGGCCACCGGCGGTGGGACGAAGTCCGGTGAGGGAGCTGAGGCGGGGAGGAGGAAGCCTCCGGGTGCCCAGAGAGAAGAGCGGCGGATGGAGGTGGCACCGCAGCGGGGGGGACGCCACTGGCCGGAGGAGGCCCGACGGCTACAACAGAGGTTGAGACTCGACGTCGCCTGCGACGGAGACGCCTGGGGCGACGGGGCCGACGCCGCGGAGGAAGAGGGCGGCGGCACTGGGGACAGTAAGGGAGGCTGTCGGGGGATGGAAAAGCCGACTGGATGGGATGGAAGGGGGAGCAGGCCGAGGGAGAAGTCCGGCACACGCTGCCACGGGGCAACCCACCACGGCGGCGGCCATCAGGGGGCCAGCCACCAAGAGGTTCCCCACCCCTGGCCGCTGTCTCCCCAAGGGGCTGCCATTTCTGATATATATATATATATATATATATATATATATATATATATATATATATATATGTGTGTGTGTGTGTGTGTGTGTGTGTGTGTGTGTGTGTGTGTGTAGAGGATATAGAGAGAAGAAGGGAGAGTAGAGAATGTGATTAGAGTGAGTTTGAGATAGAGAGAAGGATATGGAGAGTGAGAGAGGGATTAGAGAGAGTGGTGGTTGTAATGGTGGTTGTACTGGTGGTTGTAATGGTGGTTGGAGTGGTGGTTAGAGTGGTGGTTGAAGGTGGTGGTGAAGGGGATTAAAACAGCATCAGCAATGATAGGAGCTGCTGCCACTTGGCAGCAGCACAGTGTTGTGCAGTCCCCAATGGGGACTGCTGAACTGAACAGCAGTGCAGTAGCAGCAATAGGCTGCTGCATAGAAGCAGTTTTACACACTGCTGTACAATATGTAGGACGAAGGGACAGCCCCTTGACAGCCCAATTCACGTATTTATCCTTCCCCAATTCATTCACCCATACATTCATCCTTCCTCTTACATTCATTCAATCAATTCATCCATATATCAATCTATTTCTTCATCATACATCAATACAACCTTCATTCTTCCACTAATTCATCTATCTATTCCTCCATTATTCCATATTCATATATCAATCAATTAAATTCATTCACCCATGAATTCATTCTTCCATCCACCCATTATTTCCTCACCAAATTAGCCCCCATTCATTCATCCACAAATTTATTTATCCTTTCATCCATTCATTCATAATTCTCTTCATTCTGTCATTCATTTATACATCATTCGTCCCTCCACCCTTCACACATTCATACATACATTCATTCTTCCATACATCCATCATTCATTCATCCCATATTCATTCATCCACACATCCATCTATCCATAATTTCCTTCGTTCACTCATCTATAAATTCACTCATATACATTCATACATACATTCATTCATCCAAACATTTCATCCATCCCCTCATGCATCCATCATTCCTAAACTCCTACACACATTTATACCCCACAAAATTGATCGCCTAGATGACCTATATAAACCCTTAGTTAGTGCCTAGTTGAGTGGTGTCTAGTGTGGGTTGAGTGTCTAGTTAGAGGGGTTAGTGTTGGTGTTAGTTTGATGTTTGTGATAGTATTAGATAGTGGTTAGTTAAGTTAGTGCCCTAACTAGGTTAGTATCTTAGAAGACTAGTTAGAGTGGCTAACCTAGACACCAGGAAAGTGTGGGAGAGTGAACTAGGAGGGTTGGATAGAAGATAGAGTGTAGTATCTCAAGATACCAAAGAGTATCATGACGATACTTAAAGTAATATTGAGATGACCAACATGACCATAAAATGGATTAGATGTCCAAGAATCCTAGATTTCTTGATTGGTAAACCCTAGATAGGATAATATCTAGCTACCCTAAAAAGCCTAGGCTAGTATCCTGAGATCTAGAGGGGTTTCCTTTGTAATGTACAAGGTATTGGTATTTACCTTGTGAAGGGTAAATGTAGGTAATGGGATATTGTTAAGATATTGAGTTTGACTTCTAATATGGGGTTAGAAATAGGTTGTCTTGGTAGGTAATGACTAGATGAGGGTAGTTTAGGCTAGTCTTGACCCACGTTGACCAAGAGTTGACTTTTTGACAGAAAGTTAACTTCAAGTCAACGCTTGACCTAAAATCGACCCAAAATCAAACAAGAGTTGACCAGTTGACTAAAGTCAACTATTAGTCAACATTTGACTAGTTTAACCTAGGGTTGACCCAGGGTTGACTCAGTGTTGACCAGAGTTAACTTTTTGACCAAAAGTCAACTGTAACTCAACCCTTGACCCAGATTGACCTAGTTTGACTTGGATTGACTTTCTGTGACCTTATTTGTCCTTGAATATCCTAGTGTGACCCAGTTTGGCTCAGTATGACCTAGTTTAGCTTGGTGTGGCTTTGTCTGACCTAGTTTTGACTTAGACTTGCACATCATGACTAGATTAGCTTTCTTTTCATTATTAAATCCTGTTTGGACTCATGCTATCTCATCTTTTGGTCTGTGATATCTCTGAGCACCTGTTCACCTTATCAGCTCAGGACCACAGCGAGTACATTCACTGATAGTTTTATTATCTTGATACCTGCTATATCCGATTCAGTTGTAGTGTCATACTCGATTTCCAGTCACGATAGTTCACGGACTAGTATATGTTGGATCATGACATGGGATGTGTTCCTAGATTTTCATGGTATATTAGTACATTTTTTGTCTTATTCTCTGTGCTTATATAGATACTGATTTCTAAAGGGACTTGCTACCTCTTATGGAATCCCATGTCATGACGTGTCATGTCCAGATCCATTATACTATTTGGGGATGGAGAATTATTAGGGGTTATGTGATCAAAGCCTCTTATCACTATATTTACTTGCACCACTCTTACCTCACGTAGGGTGTAGCAGATTCCTCAGTGTGCTTGTTATTCAGGTTGGCCGGCATGACCCTTTCCAGAGATTTTTGTGTGATTGTCGGGCCAATTGGATAACCTGTCTTGTAACATACCTAAAAACCGATCACATAACGCTCTAATAATTAAAGTCACATTTTTTATATTTATTTATCATAGGAGGCTAAGTTCTGTTCGAAAGAAGAGTTACAACCCCGGTTCTTGTTTGGTTTAAGGTTGTAACTCGGTTTTCGAATAGTTCCCAAGTCATCCTATATATTGTCGTCATATTCAGTACTCACATCTAGTTATATATTTCTATGGATTTTATCCTGTATTTCTATATTCTACATGCTCTTATGCTATACTTTGATTGGAGGCTAGGTTCTGTTCGAGAGAAGGATTACAACCGGTCCTTGTTTGGTTTACGGGTTGTAACTCGGCTTTCGAATGGCTCCCAAGTCTTCCCATTTGTCTTGTATTTTATTTACTGTCTCTTATAGAATTGTCATTCATATGGAACTGCTGTTAGTGTTTGTACTTGCTCATTTCTTGACAGGATATCGTTGACATTACAGATGTTTCTGAGGCAGACTGCTCGACCTACTATGGGGTCGAGACAGATGGAGACTTAGGCCAGGACTGTGGCCTGATAGTTGAGCCACCATACTTTATACTCCTAGAGTAGTTAGCTTTGTTAGGCTTGCCTGGATTGTGATCCAGCTTTTGTTTTAGACTGTAGTAGCTTATATTATATTTTGTGACTCTGTGATGTTGTTTATTTCTCTAGCTGTGTTGGATGTTGAACTCATTTTTCGTTTTCACATCTATCATATTTTTTTCGTGCTATCTATCCTTTTTGTTCTTATGATTGAGACTGTATTGCTATGTTACCTCCATTCGGAGGGTATATACTGTACAGGTACCTTATACTGTTTAGTAGTTTTGTAGATGACCTATAAACGATCTACCGCCGATTCTGGCGTAGGCTGGACGTACCCAGTGCCCGTGTCCCTAATCAGGGTACGGGTCGTGACACGTTTTGTGGTAGCCCATGCAGATCAGTGTTGCAATTAGTGTGATCTCGTAATGGTGCTCGACTTAGAGTACTAATTACGAGCCTGCGACTAGGACATAGGATCTAGGATATGATAGAAGTTACTCAATCACATTTTAGAAATTTTTGATCTTTGATTACCATGACAATCTTCTTGTATTGAATTCAATTGTCCTTCCTTGATATTCCTTATCATGTGCCATATTGATTCCGTGTTTCAATATATCCTCAGGATGGTGATACTCGCTCTCAGACAGCAAGATCTAGTACTGTTCTAGAGAGGCCAGATGTGAGCCCCTATTTTTCAAAAATTTATTTAATTAGTGTAATTAGTTGTTAATGTCATATTTAGCCTTAAATAATTTATTATAATTTTTAGGAATTTTTCTAGAATTTTAAATGAGTTTTAAATACTAAAATATCATTTTGCAATTAATTAAAATGTTTTAATACCATTTTATAATTTTTAGAATTGTTTTTATATCATCATGCAATTTGTTAAATTGTTTTTAAAACAGTTTGCAATTATGAATTGTTTTAATTTTTTTATGCAATTTTTTTGCATTCAGTAACTGTTAGGGACCTATTTGCAATTACCTAAACTACAGGGACCTAAATGAAAAACCCTAATCCTACCCACCCCGACGACCGCCACGCCGACGACGACCCCCCTTTTCTTCGCCATTTCCGGCCAGCAACCGACCTAATAGCCGACCTAAGTCCTCTATATAAACTCCCCGACCCCTAAACCCTAACCCTAGACTAACTTCGACCACCCAGCCACCACACAACCGCCAACTTCCGTTCGTCTAAAACCTAACTCCGGCCATCTACCCAGCGCCGCTTCCCCGATAGTCGCTACCCCCATCCACCACCATCGACGAGTTCGCCGCAGCGAGCTGAGTCGATCGCCACCATCCGCCGCGACCACGTCAACTCCTCCGCCGTCCAACACGTTCAAAACCCCCCATTGAAGTCGGACACGTAAGATTCAGCGTCCAAATGTGTCGTGCGTGTCTCGAATCGAGGTATGTGGTTCGCCCGGACACGAGGACCCTAGCCCAGTGCTTTGGACACGCGAGTCGAGACTCGTGCATGTCGTAAATGACCCAGACACGTAGACTCCTGTGTCCTAACTGTCAGGACACAGGGTTTGTTATATCGGGTTTACTGTTATTAGCTTAAAACCTAAATAAATTAAACTGAATCCTAATCCTAACACAAGCTGGGGCTGACCCCCTGGCCAGCCGACTGAACCCAAGAACCAGACCCAGTGGGCCGAGTTCGAACCCCCCTTGCTGTTGTTTCTTTTTCTTTTTCTTTTTGTTTCTTTTGTTTTATTTTGTTTTTTATATAAATTTATATATATATATATATATATAATATATATATATATATATATATATATATATATATTATATACAAATATAGTATATATTACATAAATACAGTATATATATATATAATATATATATATATATACAGTATATATAATATATAATACAGTATATATATAATATATATATATATAGATAATATATATATATATATATATATTATATATAAAATATATATAAATAATATATATATATTATATATATATATATAATATATATATATATATATATATATATTATATATCATATATATATATATATATATATATATATATATATATATAATATATATTAGATATATATAATATATATATATAATATATATATAATATATATTTTTATATATATATATATATATTTGTATGTATAGATAGATATATATTATATATATATATATAATTATAAAGAATATATATATATATATATATATTATATATATATAACAAAAATATATATATTTGTGTAATATATAATATATATTATATATATATATATATATATAACAAAATATATATTAGATAATATATATATATATATATCTATATATATATAGATATTATATTTGTTATATATAATATATAGATATATATAATATATATAATATATATAACATATATATGTTTATATCCATTATGTAAATATCTATATTTATATGTATATAAATAAGTAGTTTACATTTTATATATGTATTTCACTCTACCTACTATAAATTATTATTATGTAAATATACTTGTCATATTTATAGGACTACTATGTATAATTTACCTTGTTAAAATATTAATATTTATTATGTTTATCTCTTTATATTTTTGTGTATTTTAAATTACTGCAACCATTTGGTGTCCAAGCCTAGCATAGATTTTTGGGCCCAAATGTGTTTTCACACATTTAAGACCAGTAAAAGTCATATTGGACTTGATTCATGGCCTTGGGTCCTGTATTTGTACTTTGGTTCAAATTATGTACATGGACAAAATACGCAGATAATTAATTATTTAATTTCAGATTGTGTACCATGCTATTTTTGAATTTCTAAAATAGTTTAATTACTGTTAAACTTCTGAAAAAATAGTATTTAGATACTGTTAATTTACCTAATTTATCATAATTTTAGAGTATTTAATTTACACTTGTGCCACTATTTTGGCATATGAAACCAGAACTCATTTTCTATGTACTTAGGAAAACTAATTTTTATAAAATATATGTACTGGTTAATAAATTCCAAAAAAATTATAATAAATTTCTATAATTAACAAGGATCATTTTGGTACTTTATTTTATGTAAATTGAGCTTTTTGTCTATCTCAAAAATGTTGGAACATAATGTACATTTGATTATTTATGAATAATTACGGCTTGTAACTTTTTGTGTTATAGCCGTATTAAACCACACCCCTCACTAGTGTAAAGACCCTAGTATGTAGTTATAGTATTGTGTCACCCCACATTGGTCTCCTATGCTAAAGTCATCATCTTGGCTAAGTGCCCAGTCACTAGTCGTATTTCACCAATTAGTGTCTTAGTGTTTTAGCTTAGTATAAAAACTAAGTTATGTATTTATTTCTAGAGTGACGAGTTACCAGGCATCTATAGCATTTTTATCGCAGCTTGCTTTGCTAGAGGCAAGTACTTTCTACAAACTTTACATACTGTTACATAAATGAACTGTAAATCCAACCATGTTAAATACTGATCCTTAGGTAGCAAGTTAAATCTTCACATGTTGTACTTTCAGTCACTACCATGCTTAAACCAGTTTATGTACCTCTTACATGATTAGAATATGGGTTATGGGGAAACTGATAGTAGAGTACGTGATCATGCCCTCCCTATAGTAGCGAGTGAGGTCGCATTTTATATGCATACCTTGGCAGGCCATTATCCAGCATTTCTGTATGGATGTACACCTATTCTTGTAGACTGTACGTATATATATTTTATTTACATGTACTACAGTACATTGTACACCTATTGACGATCACATACCTGCTACAGTTTTAAACATTACATATACATCTGTCTCTATGACATATGTGTCCTGTCATGATAGATTATGTGATGCCATGTTTCAAGTTATTCCTCTTATGTCATTCCATGTTTCATATGCTAGTTTGTTAGAATCAGTACTTGCTCTCGTCCTGACAGGATAACGTTGTAGGTATCCTTACTGAGGAGGAGTTGCTCTGTGATTCGTATTATAGAGTTACTGCCGAGGACGAGGCTTTGCCTTACGAGGATTTACCTGCGGGGAACCTCGCCTAGTTATCTTTTGCTTTAGACTTTGAGAGTAGTCATGTATTAGACTACGTATTTTGTAACTGGACATGTACCAGTTTTATATTTCAGACGTGTACTTGGACTTATTACTATATGAGACGACTTTTGTGTTTGGAGCATTTATGACTTTTATTCACTTATAGAACTGTTAGCACATTTAGTCTTATCCTGTTGTCTTTAGAACAGCTTACTACGTTTTATCTCAAGCGTAGGCTGGATATGACTCGACCCAGCCCAACAATTTGGGTAGCGGGTCGTGACATATTTTTAAGTGGTGGACCATGCAGGTCGAGACTTAAGTTGTTTGGTTATGTTATTGTACCAGCATGCCTGCAATTAAAAACTTAAGGTAATTAGACAACATTAGGAATGGCGCTTAGAACACCTAGAGGAATATTAGGATTGTAACATAGGGAATACATCGCATGCTTGCTATTATAATTAGATTTTCTTGTCTATGATTGCTTACTTTAAACGAGTCCTTATAAGTTTTTGTTGTAATTAGATGGTGCTTACTCATTCATCCCAGTATGCCACACCTGAGAATGGCACACTCCCCATCCGTCAGCTGACCAGTGACTGATACACCTCCATCTCCGCCTACCATACTCCCCCACTACACAAAGCTACAAACCTAGATGCCTCCACTATCTTCCACATCACAGTCCCAGCAGGACCCGATATTCCACCACCCCTATCACTATACCTACCCAGGCTTCCGTCACACTCGACGGAAACCAATTGCTCACTCTGATCCAGGGGTTCCTAACAACCCATCAGGAGCAGACCACCCTACTCCGCCAGAGCATGAAGCATTCTGAGGAACGTACCGTGGTCCCACCACCTGTAGAGCCACGGCAGAGAGCGGGACGATCAAGGACTTCATGGGTCTGAACCCCAAGGAGTTCTCAGGGACTGAGGGCATAGTAATAGCAGATGACTGGCTAGACTCGGTAGAGCGGAAGCTCCTTGGAGTTAGGATGTCGGATGACCTCCAGGTCGAGGCAGCAGGATTTCTGCTGATAGACTTGGCAGGAGTTTGGTTCTGAAATGAGCCGTTATTTGCGAGAGTGAGGGCTACTTGGGATCAGTTCAAGACCCAGTTCAAGAAGAATATTCTCGACCACTGCTAGAGTAGCCATGGGGCTATGATTCCAGAACATCCAGCAGGGGAACCGTTCTGTCGACGAGTATGCGGCAGAGTTTAGTCGCTGAGCTGTTTCGCTCCTAGTCTGGTTGCAGACCAGAAGAGATGACCCGTAGGTTTTGCCATGGTCTAGTTTCAGACATCGGCATTCTTATAGTGGCGAACGGTACAACTGACTACTACCAGAGCCTAGAGTAGCCGGAGCATTGAGGAGCGTTTTTTGTCTAGCAAGAGGCCGACTTCTGTACACCATGAGGGACCGTCCAAGCGTCAGGCTTTCCAGCATAGAGTACCGACGCCATACCAGCAGACATACCGTCCCCCTACATCATATCACCCGACCCCGCCAGTTAGAGCCCCGGGACCCGCCAGCAGCGAGGGGAGCTATATGTTCTTTCTACGGAAGACCAGGGCACGACTACTCCATCTGCAGAAAGAGGTTGAAGCAGTGCTTGGTTTGTGGGTCTGCCACCCATCAGATTCGGGACTGCCCAGCAGCTAAGGGACCTAGAGGACCACCCGACTCAGCAGCAGAGGTTTGGGCAACATCTACAGCAGCAGAAGGGACCCCAGGGGAAGGCTTATTGTCTAGCCCTTGAGCCGGAGCCGGAGCAGGTTTCAGAGCCAGATTACTTAGCTGACGTCATCACAGGTCATGTTTATTTGCATACTTTTTTAGCTCTATGCTTGTTTGATTCTGGTGCATCTCATAGCTTCCTGTCATTAGAGTTTATGCATGAACACCACTTAGTATCTACACCTACTGCGGAGATTTAGTAGAGTGACGGAAGGAGGGCCAGTGCCTATTAGAGCTATCTATAGATGCTCTATTACTATAGCCGGGAGAGAGTTTGAGGGACGATTCTTTGTGATACCACTCCCCGGTTATGATATCATATGGGGATAGACTGGCTTAGCTATGCCCATACATCTATAGACTGTCATGAGGGTAGATTTTGTTCAATCCCTAGGTACAGCACCATTCCGAGTCAGGAGGTCAGGGCCGGAGATCAGCCTAGAGCCGAACTGTTGTGCGACAGTTGGGGACGTAGCACCGCCACACCCTATCATTAGGGAGTTTATGGATGCATTCCCAGAGGATCTTCTATGACTTCCGCCTGACAGAGATGTGGAGTTCACTATAGATTTAGTGCCGGTTCATCACCAGTATCCCAGGCTTGCTTAGAGTGAATTCCAAGGAGGCCATAGAGATGAAAGAGCAGATTGATGACCTGTTGAAAAAGTATTTCATTCGATCTAGTGCTTCTCCATGGGGAGCGCCAGTGCTCTTTGTGCCTAAGAAGGATGGTACAGTCCGGTTGTGTATTGACTACCGGGCCTTGAATGCCATTACCATTAAGAACAAATATCCTCTGCCCAGGATAGATGATTTGTTCGACCAGTTGAGTGGGACGAAGTGTTTTCCAGAATAGACTTGAGATCTGGATACCACCATGTAAAACCCTAGAATTTTTGGATTATTTTATTTATTTATTATGGCTTAAATAGGATTTTATGAAATTTGTGAGTTTCTTTAAATTAAATACTTATTATTATAGATGACCTTAGCCATGGTTGAGTTTGAATATGCAAGAGGACTAGAAAGTATGGCATGCCTAGCATTTTGGGTGCTTTAACTAGCATGCTAGCCATGTTAGGAGTGACATGGTCATACGGTAGTCCCTTGCATGTTAACCATTCAAATCATGGCACAAGTCATAAATTTTATTTAAATATTAGTAAGAAAGCCTTTATGACTTTTTAGGAGACCCGGAACGAAACTTCATCCTCATATGGTCAGTTTAAATAATTAGTAAGAAAGCCTTTATGAGTAGTGGCTAATTTAGTTAATTAATTATCTAGGAGCGTCGGGTTCCAGAGGCGTGGACACGGGAACGAAACTTCATCTCATATCGCAGAACCAGGCAAGTATACCTTGCCCACTCGTACAATACAATTATATGCATGTTCACTTTCTCACTGCTATTTTCCTTACTTCGTGATTACTTTATTCCATGTCTTGTACACTCATCCTGTCATGGTTTTACTCTACATGTTTCTAGTTCTTGTTCATTTTCTATTGATATTTTCTACTGTTACACTGTGATAGACTCATACGTATTGCTTGATAGAGTCGTCTAGTCCTACACCACGATTCCCTCGACTTAACTTGATGACAGGACTTGAGTAGGACTCGACTTTGACATTCTATATATTGTGAGTACTTACCTTGACTACGGTCTATAGGATTTTATACTAGATTGGCTGTCTTGGTTGTGAGTACTTGCCTTGACTGCGATTGAGACATTATAGATTGTGAGTACTTACCTTGACTGCAGTCTATAGCTTTGCCTATTAGCCATTTCTAGTATGGCATGCCAGTGTCTTAGGATCCTTGTGTTTAGATCTCGTGTCTTAGTTCATTGTCTCGTTGGGTAACCTTGATTGTTTCTTACTTCTTTGTATTTGTACTGTTACATGTTGGCATGTATTATTGTATCTTGCTAGTCCTCTGAGGACTGATGATCTCTTCAGGTTTAGCGACTACATGAAGTTAGTTAGCAGAGCGGGATGGTAGAGGATTGCGATGTATGATATAGGTATTTACTTGGATATTTCTTTATTATCTTCTCATGCTTTTACATTCCGTACCATGTTATATTCTGCATATTTTATAGACTCATATCATTCTTGGAGTCTAATCGGACAATAGCTAATGGGCTGCAGACCATGACCCATAATTGTTATTTTTGTCTTATATATTCTTTGGATTGAGATACACTGTAGATTACCATATTAGCCATGATACCATGAATCTTGACAGCTTATACGTACTCGAGTGGGCTGGAGTCCGCTTGATACGTAGCTGGCTTGCTTACGCTCTCGCATCTCGAAAAGCGGGTGCGGGTCGTGACAATTTTTGTGGTGGCCCATGCAGGTCAGAGCATATCGTATCGGTATAATAACTGTACTGATACGAGCCTGCGAATATGACTAAACCTTAGAATCTCAATCCATCTGCCTTGCAAATCCCTTAAAAATTTCTCTACCATCTTTGAAACATCGTATTTGTTCTCGATTATTCTTCCTATTTTTCATACCATTGATTCTCGTCTTCCTATTCGGAGCGACGAATAATCGTGCTAATAGGATTTATCAAAAGAATTCTTAATTATTAGTGTAAGTTTGCTTATTGTCTTGTGATGCTTGATAGATAAGGGGAATTATAGATGCCATATGCCATAGGGCATCATGTGTTTGATGAGGTAGTTTGAACAAAGGTGGGTAGACATTCTAGAAATGGCTAAATGATCATACTAGGTTACGTCCTTATGGTAGTCGCTTGATCAAGAATAGAGTAGTAGTTTTAGAGTAGAGACTGACCCTTTCTAGAAGAACCTAAATATAGGCTAACCCAGCCCATTTAGAATTATGCCGTACCAGTTATAAAGTTAGGATTAGACAGATTGGTAGGTATCACTAGATTGATTAGGTGACAAGTATATAGTTGTGATAATATGTCACGACCCGATACCCAAATGTTGGGCCGGGCCGAGCCATGTCCAGCCGCTGGTTAAAGCGCAGTAAGCTGTTCTAGAAAACAATAAAGGATCTAAGCAGCTAACATTTCTAAAATCACATTAAGGTTCATCACAAACACAGCATCTAATAAGCGAAGGTAAACAAACACATATTTAATAATACACTTCCAAAGTATCTAACTGGAGACAAGTCCAGTAATTATAAGTACAGATAAAGCTAAGTCTCAAAATACAGAAAGATAACTAAGCAAGGTTCTCCGCTGAGTCTCTTCTGGAGCTAAGGCCATGTCCTCAATGCAGTACCATAATATGTAAACACATAGCATTTCTCCTCAGAAAGTAAACCTACAACGTTATCCTGTCAGGACGAGCAAGTACAACCTCTACAACTAAAGTACTGAACATATAATGAAAGAGATGTACAACAGAGCATGGTGTGATAAGTCTATAAAATAGGAAATACTATAACATGGCCTCATGGTACAACTGGGATCACATATCATAGTAACAAAGGGAACATGACATATCCGGAATCATGGATATCTCATAATCTATCATGGCAAGGATACATATGTCATAAAGACAGATGTATATGTAATGTTTAAAATTGTAGCAGGTACATGATCGGTCAATAGATGTACAATGTACTGAGTCACAATGTAAATAAAATGTACATATGTACAAGTGCACAAGCATAGGTGTACAACGTACAGAAATGCGGGATAATGCCTACGGGCAGTATCATATAGAATGAACTTTCCTCGGTACGATAATGGGGGCATGATCACGTACTCAGCTACTAGTTTCCCCATAACCTATATTCTATCATGTGAGAGATACGAGAACAGTAAAAACATGTGAGAGATACTGGGACGGTATAAAGTACGGTAGGTACTAATAGCAGTAAAACAGGTGAAAGTACTGAGAGCAGTAAAACATGTGAATACTCGGGCAGATATAAGCATAGTGAACCTGTACGGGGAACCAGTAAGAAGCATGTGAAGATTATGATAACTGTCCTAAGCATGGTAGGGACTGATTAATGTAACATGTGAAGATTTAACTTGCAACCTCGGTTAATACATGTTCTAGCATTAAAGACGTAAATGAGTTTGTAGATGTACTGCTGGGATCCTGCTGTCAATATGAATCAAGGCTCGGAGTGAGCCAGGTCCTAAGATGAGAAAAATAGCTAATCAGGGTGAAAGACATACTAAATGTCTAGGTCAACTAGGAAAACAAGACAAACTGGGTCAGAGG
>JANAVB010001995.1:128080-196888 GCA_029216955.1 Iris pallida | reverse complement strand
GACCTATATAAACCCTTAGTTAGTGCCTAGTTGAGTGGTGCTAGTGTGGGTTGAGGTCTAGTTAGAGGGGTTAGTGTGGTGTTAGTTTGATGTTTGTGATAGTATTAGATAGTGGTTAGTTAAGTTAGTGCCCTAACTAGGTTAGTATCTTAGAAGATAGTTAGAGTGGCTAACCTAGACACCAGGAAAGTGTGGGAGAGTGAACTAGGAGGTTGGATAGAAGATTAGAGTGTAGTATCTCAAGATACCAAGAGTATCATGACGATACTTAAAGTAATATTGAGATGACCAACATGACCATAAAATGGATTAGATGTCCAAGAATCCTAGATTTCTTGATTGGTAAACCCTAGATAGGATAATATCTAGCTACCTAAAAAGCTAGGCTATCCTGAGATCTAGAGGGGTTTCCTTGTAATGTACAAGGTATTGGTATTTACCTTGTGAAGGGTTAAATGTAGGTAATGGGATATTGTTAAGATATTGAGTTTGACTTCTAATATGGGGTTAGAAATAGGTTGTCTTGGTAGGTAATGACTAGATGAGGGTAGTTTAGGCTAGTCTTGACCACGTTGACCAAGAGTTGACTTTTGACAGAAAAGTTAACTTCAAGTCAACGCTTGACCTAAAATCGACCCAAAATCAAACAAGAGTTGACCAGTTGACTAAAGTCAACTATTAGTCAACTTTTGACTAGTTTAACCTAGGGTTGACCCAGGGTTGACTCGTGTTGACCAGAGTTAACTTTTGACCAAAAGTCAACTGAACTCAACCCTTGACCCAGATTGACCTAGTTGATTGGATTGACTTTCTGTGACCTTATTTGTCCTGAATATCCTAGTGTGACCCAGTTTGGCTCAGTATGACCTAGTTTAGCTTGGTGTGGCTTTGTCTGACCTAGTTTTGACTTAGACTTGCACATCATGACTAGATTAGCTTTCTTTTCATTATTAAAATCCTGTTTGGACTCATGCATCTCTTCTTTTGGTCTGTGATATCTCTGAGCACTGTTCACCTTATCAGCTCAGGACCACAGGCGAGTACATTCACTGATAGTTTTATTATCTTGATACCTGCTATATCCGATTCAGTTGTAGTGTCATACTCGATTCCAGTCACGATAGTTCACGGACTAGTATATGTTGGATCATGACATGGGATGTTGTTCCTAGATTCATGGTATATTAGTACATTTTTTGTCTTATTCTCTGTGTATATAGATACTGATTCTAAAGGGACTTGCTACCCTCTTATGGAATCCCATGTCATGACGTGTCATGTCCAGATCCATTATACTATTGGGGATGGAGAATTATTAGGGGTTATGTGATCAAAGCCTCTTATCACTATATTACTTGCACACTCTTACCTCACGTAGGGTGTAGCAGATCCTCAGGTGCTTGTTATTCAGGTTGGCCGGCATGACCCTTTCCAGAGATTTTGTGTGTGATTGTCGGCCAATTGGATAACCATGTCTTGTAACATACCTAAAACCGATCACATAACGCTCTAATAATTAAAGTCACATTTTTATATTTATTTATCATAGGAGGCTAAGTTCTGTTCGAAAGAGAGTTACAACCCGGTTTTGTTTGGTTTAAGGGTTGTAACTCGGTTTTCGAAAGTTCCCAAGTCATCCTATATATTGTCGGTCATATTCAGTACTCACATCTAGTTATATATTTCTATGGATTTTATCCTGTATTTCATATTCTAATGCTCTTATGCTATACTTGATTGGAGGCTAGGTTCTGTTCGAGAGAAGGATTACAACCCGGTCCTTGTTTGGTTTACGGGTTTGTAACTCGGCTTTCGAATGGCTCCCAATTCCCATATCTTTGTCTTGTATTTATTATATGCTCTTTAGAATTGTCAATTCATATGGAACTGCTGTTAGTGTTTGTACTTGCTCATTTTCTTGACAGGATATCGTTGACATTACAGAGTTTCTGAGGCAGACTGCTCGACCTACTATGGGGTCGAGACAGATGGAGACTTAGGCCAGGACTGTGGCCTGATAGTTGAGCCACCATACTTATACTCCTAGAGTAGTTAGCTTTGTTAGGGCTTGCCTGGATTGTGATCCAGCTTTTGTTTTAGACTGTAGTAGCTTAATTATATTTGTGACTCTGTGATGTTGTTTATTTATCTCTAGCTGTGTGGATGTTGAACTCATTTTTCGTTTTCAACATCTATCATATTTCTATTTCGTGCTATCTATCCTTTTTGTTCTTATGATTGAGACTGTATTGCTATGTTACCTCCATTCGGAGGGTTATACTGTACAGGTACCTTATATGTTTAGTATAGTTTTTGTAGATGACCTATACAACGATCTACCGCCGATTCTTGTGGCGTAGGCTGGACGTACCACGTGCCCGTGTCCCTAATCAGGGTACGGGTCGTGACACTTTTGTTTTTGTGGTAGCCCATGCAGATCAGTGGTGCAATTAGTGTGATCTCGTAATGGTGCTCGACTTAGAGTACTAATTACGAGCCTGCGACTAGGACATAGGATCTAGGATATGATAGAAGTTACTCAATCACATTTTAGAAATTTTTTGATCTTTTGATTACCATGACAACTCTTCTTGTATTGAATTCAATTGTCCTTCCTTGATATTCCTTATCATGTGCCATATTGATTCCGTGTTTCAATATATCCTCAGGATGGTGATTACTCGCTCTCAGACAGCAAGATCTAGTACTGTTCTAGAGAGGCCAGATGTGAGCCCCTATTTTTCAAAAATTTATTTAATTAGTGTTAATTAGTTGTTAATGTCATATTTAGCCTTAAATAATTTATTATAATTTTTAGGAATTTTTCTAGAATTTTAAATGAGTTTTAAATACTAAAATATCATTTTGCAATTAATTAAAATGTTTTAATACCATTTTATAATTTTTAGAATTGTTTTTATATCATCATGCAATTTGTTAAATTGTTTTTAAAACAGTTTGCAAATTATGAATTGTTTTAATTTTTTTATGCAATTTATTTTTGCATTCAGTAACTGTTAGGGACCTATTTGCAATTACCTAAACTACAGGGACCTAAATGAAAAACCCTAATCCTACCCACCCCCGACGACCGCCACGCCGACGACGACCCCCCTTTTCTTCGCCATTTCCGGCCAGCAACCGACCTAATAGCCGACCTAAGTCCTCTATATAAACTCCCCGACCCCTAAACCCTAACCCTAGACTAACTTCGACCACCCAGCCACCCACAACCGCCAACTTCCGTTCGTCTAAAACCTAACTCCGGCCATCTACCCAGCGCCGCTTCCCCGATAGTCGCTACCCCCATCCACCACCATCGACGAGTTCGCCGCAGCGAGCTGAGTCGATCGCCACCACTCCGCCGCGACCACGTCAACTCCTCCGCCGTCCAACACGTTCAAAACCCCCCATTGAAGTCGGACACGTAAGATTCAGCGTCCAAATGTGTCGTGCGTGTCTCGAATCGAGGTATGTGGTTCGCCCGGACACGAGGACCCTAGCCCAGTGCTTGGACACGCGAGTCGAGACTCGTGCATTGTCGTAATGACCAGACACGTAGACTCCTGTGTCCCTAACTGTCAGGACACAGGGTTTGTATATCGGGTTTACTGTTATGAGCTTAAAACCTAAATAATTAAACGAATCCTAATCTAACACAAGCTGCGGCTGACCCCCTGGCCAGCCCGAACTGAACCCCAAGAACCAGACCCAGTGGGCCGAGTTCGAACCCCCCTTGCTGTTGTTTCCTTTTTCTTTTCTGTTTTGTTGCTTTTGTTTTATTTTTGTTTTTTATATATATATTTATGTATATATAATATATATATATATATATATTATATATATATATATATATATATATATATATATACAAATATAGTATAGATATACTATAATCCAGTAGTATAGATATATAAATATAATATATATGATATATCTAATACAGTATATATATATATATATTATAATAAAGTATATCTATATTAGATAATATAGAGGGATATATATATATATATATATATATATATATATATATAATATATATATAATTATATATATATATATATAATATATATATTATTATATATATATATATATATTATATATCTATATATATATATATATATAGATATATTATATATATATTATATCTATATATTTATATAGTTATATATTAATATTATATTTGTTATAGATATTTATAGATATATATATATATATATATAATACTATATATATATATAATATATATATATATATATATATAATATATATATAATAACAAAAAATATATATATTTTGTTATAATAATATATATATATAATATAGATATAGATATAAGATATATATAACAAAAGATATTATATATATAATATAGATATATTATATATATTATAATATATTATATTATATATATAATTTTGTTATATATATATATTAGTAGATATATATATATATATATATATATATAACATATATATGTTTATAATCCATTATGTAAATATCTATATATTTTATATGTAAGTATATAAAAATGTAGTTATACATTTTATATATGTATTTCACTCTACCTACTATAAATTATTATATGTAAATAGACTTGTCATATTTATAGGACTACTATGTATAATTTACCTTGTTAAAATATTAATATTTATTATGTATTTTTATCTCTTTATATTTTTGTGTATTTAAATTACTGCAACCAATTTGGTGTCCAAGCCTAGCATAGATTTTTGGGCCCAAATGTGTTTCACACATTTAAGACCAGTAAAAGTCATATTGGACTTGATTCATGGCCTTGGGTCCTGTATTTGTACTTTGGTTCAAATTATGTACATGGACAAAATACGCAGATAATTAATTATTTAATTTCAGATTGTGTACCATGCTATTTTTGAATTTCTAAAAATAGTTTAATTACTGTTAAACTTCTGAAAAAATAGTATTTAGATACTATGTTAATTTACCTAATTTATCATAATTTTTAGAGTATTTAATTTACACTTGTGCCACTATTTTGGCATATGAAACCAGAACTCATTTTCTATGTACTTAGGAAAACTAATTTTTATAAAATATATGTACTGGTTAATAAATTCCAAAAAAATTATAATAAATTTCTATAATTAACAAGGATCATTTTGGTACTTTATTTTATGTAAAATTGAGCTTTTTGTCTATCTCAAAAATTGTTGGAACATAATGTACATTTGATTATTTATTGAATAATTACGGCTTGTAACTTTTTGTGTTATAGCCGTATTAAACCACACCCCTCACTAGTGTAAAGACCCTAGTATGTTAGTTATAGTATTGTGTCACCCCACATTGGTCTCCTATGCTAAAGTCATCATCTTGGCTAAGTGCCCAGTCACTAGTCGTATTTCACCAATTAGTGTCTTAGTGTTTTAGCTTAGTATAAAAACTAAGTTATGTATTTATTTCTAGAGTGACGAGTTACCAGGCATCTATAGCATTTTTATCGCAGCTTGCTTTGCTAGAGGCAAGTACTTTCTACAAACTTTACATACTGTTACATAAATGAACTGTAAATCCAACCATGTTAAATACTGATCCTTAGGGTAGCAAGTTAAATCTTCACATGTTGTACTTTCAGTCACTACCATGCTTAAACCAGTCTTTATGTACCTCTTACATGATTAGAATATGGGTTATGGGGAAACTGATAGTAGAGTACGTGATCATGCCCTCCCTATAGTAGCGAGTGAGGTCGCATTTTATATGCATACCTTGCCGCAGGCCATTATCCAGCATTTCTGTATGGATGTACACCTATTCTTGTAGACTTGTACGTATATATATTTTATTTACATGTACTACAGTACATTGTACACCTATTGACGATCACATACCTGCTACAGTTTTAAACATTACATATACATCTGTCTCTATGACATATGTGTCCCTGTCATGATAGATTATGTGATGCCATGTTTCAAGTTATTCCTCTTATGTTCATTTCCATGTTTCATATGCTAGTTTGTTAGAATCAGTACTTGCTCTCGTCCTGACAGGATAACGTTGTAGGTATCCTTACTGAGGAGGAGTTGCTCTGTGATTCGTATTATAGAGTTACTGCCGAGGACGAGGCTTTGCCTTACGAGGATTTACCTGCGGGGAACCTCGCCTAGTTATCTTTTGCTTTAGACTTTTGAGAGTAGTCATGTATTAGACTACGTATTTTGTAACTGGACATGTATCCAGTTTTATATTTCAGACGTGTACTTGGACTTATTACTATATGAGACGACTTTTGTGTTTGGAGCATTTATGACTTTTATTCACTTATAGAACTGTTAGCACATTTAGTCTTATCCTGTTGTCTTTAGAACAGCTTACTACGTTTTATCTCAAGCGTAGGCTGGATATGACTCGACCCAGCCCAACAATTTGGGTAGCGGGTCGTGACATATTTTTAAGTGGTGGACCATGCAGGTCGAGACTTAAGTTGTTTGGTTATGTTATTGTACCAAGCATGCCTGCAATTAAAAACTTAAGGTAATTAGACAACATTAGGAATGGCGCTTAGAACACCTAGAGGAATATTAGGATTGTAACATAGGGAATACATCGCATGCTTGCTATTATAATTAGATTTTCTTGTCTATGATTGCTTACTTTAAACGAGTCCTTATAAGTCCTTTTTGTTGTAATTAGATGGTGCTTACTCATTCATCCCAGTATGCCACACCTGAGAATGGCACACTCCCCATCCAGTCAGCTGACCAGTTGACTGATACACCTCCATCTCCGCCTACCATACTCCCCCACTACACAAAGCTACAAACCTAGATGCCTCCACTATCTTCCACATCACAGTCCCAGCAGGACCCGATACTTCCACCACCCCCTATCACTATACCTACCCAGGCTTCCGTCACACTCGACGGAAACCAATTGCTCACTCTGATCCAGGGGTTCCTAACAACCCATCAGGAGCAGACCACCCTACTCCGCCAGAGCATGAAGCATTCTGAGGAACGTACCGTGGTCCCACCACCTGTAGAGCCACGGCAGAGAGCGGGGACGATCAAGGACTTCATGGGTCTGAACCCCAAGGAGTTCTCAGGGACTGAGGGCATAGTAATAGCAGATGACTGGCTAGACTCGGTAGAGCGGAAGCTCCTTGGAGTTAGGATGTCGGATGACCTCCAGGTCGAGGCAGCAGGATTTCTGCTGATAGACTTGGCAGGAGTTTGGTTCTGAAATGAGCCGTTATTTGCGAGAGTGAGGGCTACTTGGGATCAGTTCAAGACCCAGTTCAAGAAGAAATTATTCTCGACCACTGCTAGAGTAGCCATGGGGCTATGATTCCAGAACATCCAGCAGGGGAACCGTTCTGTCGACGAGTATGCGGCAGAGTTTAGTCGCCTGAGCTGTTTCGCTCCTAGTCTGGTTGCAGACCCAGAAGAGATGACCCGTAGGTTTTGCCATGGTCTAGTTTCAGACATCGGCATTCTTATAGTGGCGAACGGTACAACTGACTACTACCAGAGCCTAGAGTTAGCCCGGAGCATTGAGGAGCGTCTTTTGTCTAGCAAGAGGCCGACTTCTGTACACCATGAGGGACCGTCCAAGCGTCAGGCTTTCCAGCATAGAGTACCGACGCCATACCAGCAGACATACCGTCCCCCTACATCATATCACCCGACCCCGCCAGTTAGAGCCCCGGGACCCCGACAGCAGCAGAGGGGAGCTATATGTTCTTTCTACGGAAGACCAGGGCACGACTACTCCATCTGCAGAAAGAGGTTGAAGCAGTGCTTGGTTTGTGGGTCTGCCACCCATCAGATTCGGGACTGCCCAGCAGCTAAGGGACCTAGAGGACCACTCCCGACTCAGCAGCAGAGGTTTGGGCAACATCTACAGCAGCAGAAGGGACCCCAGGGGAAGGCTTATTGTCTAGCCCTTGAGCCGGAGCCGGAGCAGGTTTCAGAGCCAGATTACTTAGCTGACGTCATCACAGGTCATGTTTATTTGCATACTTTTTTAGCTCTATGCTTGTTTGATTCTGGTGCATCTCATAGCTTCCTGTCATTAGAGTTTATGCATGAACACCACTTAGTATCTACACCTACTGCGGAGATTAGTAGAGTGATGACGGAAGGAGGGCCAGTGCCTATTAGAGCTATCTATAGATGCTCTATTACTATAGCCGGGAGAGAGTTTGAGGGACGATTCTTTGTGATACCACTCCCCGGTTATGATATCATATTGGGGATAGACTGGCTTAGCTATGCCCATACATCTATAGACTGTCATGAGGGTAGTATTTTGTTCAATCCCCTAGGTACAGCACCATTCCGAGTCAGGAGGTCAGGGCCGGAGATCAGCCTAGAGCCGAACTGTTGTGCGACAGTTGGGGACGTAGCACCGCCACACCCTATCATTAGGGAGTTTATGGATGCATTCCCAGAGGATCTTCTATGACTTCCGCCTGACAGAGATGTGGAGTTCACTATAGATTTAGTGCCGGGTTCATCACCAGTATCCCAGGCTTGCTTAGAGTGAATTCCAAGGAGGCCATAGAGATGAAAGAGCAGATTGATGACCTGTTGAAAAAGTATTTCATTCGATCTAGTGCTTCTCCATGGGGAGCGCCAGTGCTCTTTGTGCCTAAGAAGGATGGTACAGTCCGGTTGTGTATTGACTACCGGGCCTTGAATGCCATTACCATTAAGAACAAATATCCTCTGCCCAGGATAGATGATTTGTTCGACCAGTTGAGTGGGACGAAAGTGTTTTCCAGAATAGACTTGAGATCTGGATACCACCATGTAAAACCCTAGAATTTTTGGATTATTTTATTTATTTATTTATTTGGCTTAAATAGGATTTTATGAAATTTGTGAGTTTCTTTAAATTAAATACTTATTATTATAGATGACCTTAGCCATGGTTGAGTTTGAATATGCAAGAGGACTAGAAAGTATGGCATGCCTAGCATTTTTGGGTGCTTTAACTAGCATGCTAGCCATGTTAGGAGTGACATGGTCATACGGTAGTCCCTTGCATGTTAACCATTCAAATCATGGCACAAGTCATAAATTTTATTTAAATAATTAGTAAGAAAGCCTTTATGACTTTTTAGGAGACCCGGGAACGAAACTTCATCCTCATATGGTTCAGTTTAAATAATTAGTAAGAAAGCCTTTATGAGTAGTGGCTTAATTTAGTTAATTAATTATCTAGGAGCGTCGGGTTCCAGAGGCGTGGACACGGGAACGAAACTTCATCCTCATATCGCAGAACCAGGCAAGTATACCTTGCCCACTCGTACAATACAATTTATATGCATGTTCACTTTCTCACTGCTATTCTTTTCCTTACTTTCGTGATTACTTTATTCCATGTCTTGTACACTCATCCTGTCATGGTTTTACTCTACATGTTTCTAGTTTCTTGTTCATTTTCTATTATGATATTTTCTACCTGTTACACTGTGATAGACTCATACGTATTGCTTGATAGAGTCGTCTAGTCCTACACCACGATTCCCTCGACTTAACTTGACTTGACATGACTTGAGTAGGACTCGACTTTGACATTCTATATATTGTGAGTACTTACCTTGACTACGGTCTATAGGATTTTATACTAGGATTGGCTACTGTCTTGGTTGTGAGTACTTGCCTTGACTGCGATTGAGACATTATAGATTGTGAGTACTTACCTTGACTGCAGTCTATAGCTTTGACCTATTAGCCATTTCTAGTATGGCATGCCAGTGTCTTAGGATCCTTGTGTTTAGATCTCGTGTCTTAGTTCATTTGTCTCGTTGGGTAACCTTGATTGTTTCTTACTTCTTTGTATATTTGTACTGTTACATGTTGGCATGTATATTATGTATCTTGCTAGTCCTCTGAGGACCTGATGATCTCTTCAGGTTTAGCGACTACATGAAGTTAGTTAGCAGAGCGGGATGGTAGAGGATTGCGATGTATGATATAGGTATTTACTTGTGATATTTCTTTATTATCTTCTCATGCTTTTACATTCCGTACCATGTTATATTCTGCATATTTTATAGACTCATATCATTCTTGGAGTCTAATCGGACAATATGCTAATGGGCTGCAGACCATGACCCATAATTGTTTATTTTTGTCTTATATATTCTTGTGGATTGAGATACACTGTAGATTACCATATTAGCCATGATACCATGAATCTTGACAGCTTATACGTACTCGAGTCGGGCTGGAGTCCGCTTGATACGTAGCTGGCTTGCTTACGCTCTCGCATCTCGAAAAGCGGGTGCGGGTCGTGACAAGTTTTTGTGGTGGCCCATGCAGGTCAGAGCATATCGTATCGGTTATATAACTGTACTGATACGAGCCTGCGAATATGACTAAACCTTAGAATCTCAATCCAATCTGCCTTGCAAATTCCCTTAAAAATTTCTCTACCATCTTTGAAACATCGTATTTGTTCTCGATTATTCTTCCTTTATTTTTCATACCATTGATTCTCGTCTCTTCCTATTTCGGAGCGACGAATAATCGTGCTATATAGGATTTATCAAAAAGAATTCTTAAGTTATAGTGTAAGTTTGCTTATTGTCTTGTGATTGCTTGATAGATAAGGGGAATTATAGATGCCATATGCCATAGGGCATCATGTGTTTGATGAGGTAGTTTGAACAAAGGTGGGTAGACATTCTAGAAATGGCTAAATGATCATACTAGGTTACGTCCTTTATGGTAGTCGCTTGATCAAGAATAGAGTAGTAGTTTTAGAGTAGAGACTGACCCTTTTCTAGAAGAACCTAAATATAGGCTAACCCAGCCCATTTAGAATTATGCCGTACCAGTTATAAAGTTAGGATTAGACAGATTGGTAGGTATCACTTAGATTGATTAGGTGACATGAGACTTATATAGTTGTGATAATATGTCACGACCCGATACCCAAATTGTTGGGCCGGGCCGAGCCATGTCCAGCCTACGCTTGGTTAAAGCGCAGTAAGCTGTTCTAGAATAAACAATAAAGGATCTAAGCAGCTAACAGTTCTAAAATCACATTTAAGGTTCATCACAACACAGCATCTATAAGCGAAGGTAAACAAACACATATTTAATAATACACTTCCAAAGTATCTAACTGGAGACAAAGTCCAGTTTCTAATTATAAGTACAGATAAAGTCTAAGTCTCAAAATACAAGAAAGATAACTAAGCAAGGTTCTCCGCTGAGTCTCTTCTGGAGCTAAGGCCATGTCCTCAATGCAGTACCATAATATGTAACACATAGCATTTCCTCCTCAGAAAGTAAACCTACAACGTTATCCTGTCAGGACGAGCAAGTACAACCTCTACAACTAAAGTACTGAACATATAATGAAAGAGATGTACAACAAGAGCATGGTGTGATAAGTCTATAAAATAGGAAATACTATAAACATGGCCTCATGGTACAACTGGGATCACAATATCATAGTAACAAAGGGAACATGACATATCCGGAATCATGGTATATCTCATAATCTATCATGGCAAGGATACATATGTCATAAAGACAGATGTATATGTAATGTTTAAAATTGTAGCAGGTACATGATCGGTCAATAGATGTACAATGTACTGAGTCACAATGTAAATAAAATGTACATATGTACAAGTGCACAAGCATAGGTGTACAACCGTACAGAAATGCGGGATAATGGCCTACGGCGCAGTATCATATAGAATGAACTTTCCTCGGTACGATAATGGGGGCATGATCACGTACTCAGCTACTAGTTTCCCCATAACCTATATTCTATCATGTGAGAGATACGAGAACAGTAAAAACATGTGAGAGATACTGGGATCGGTATAAAGTACGGTAGGTACTAATAGCAGTAAAACAGGTGAAAGTACTGAGAGCAGTAAAACATGTGAATACTCGGGCAGATATAAGCATAGTGAACCTGTACGGGGAACCAGTAAGAAGCATGTGAAGATATGATAACTGTCCTAAGCATGGTAGGGACTGAATTAATGTAACATGTGAAGATTTAACTTGCAACCTCGGTTAATACATGTTCTAGCATTAAAAGACAGTAAATGAGTTTGTAGATGTACTTGCCTGGGATCCTGCTGTCAATATGAATCAAGGCTCGGAGTGAAGCCACGGTCCTAAAGATGAGATAATACAATAGCTAATCAGGGTGAAAAGACATACTATAATGTCTAGGTCAACTAGGACAAACTAAGACAAACTGGGTCAGAGGTTGACTTATAGTTGACTTTGGTCAACTGGTCAACTCTGGTCAATTCCAAGTCCAATATGGGGTGACACTATATCCAAACTAACTTTCTAGGGTCTTTACACTAGTTTGGGGTGAGGTCCAATACTACAATAACTCAAAACAACACAAAAAGTTGCAAATCGTAATTATTCAATAAATAAATCAAATGAACATTGTGTTCCAACAATTTTTGAGATAGACAAAAAGCTTAATTTTTCATGAAATAAAGTACCAAAATGATCCTTATTAATTATAGAAATTTACACTAATTTTTCTGGAATTTGTAAACCTTCATAAACATTTATTAAAAATCAGCAAACATAGGTATCCTGAAAATGAGCTCTGTTTCCTATTTTTATAAAATACCAAAAGTACTTATTAAATGCTAAAAAAATTATAATAAATTAGCTAAATTAACATAGTATTTAAATATAATTTTTCTAGAATTTTACAGCACTTAAAATATATGAAAAAAAAATGCAAAACAGCCTAAAACAGCATAAAACGGCATACCGGCGGTATACTGCGGCATACCGGCCATAAAAACTTCGTTTTAAATCGAAATTCGGACTTTCAAAAGTCAAAATTGAATAGAATTGAATTTTCAACAACATGAAAGTATTAGTTTTCACAAATCAAAACATTTGATAGATCAAAACCTCAAAATATTCAAAAATCATATCTAGAAACTCAGATCTACGCAATACTGTCGATCAAAACCAAAAGTGCTATATACTAAGCAAATTATAGGCCAATAAAACTCTAGTTTCTATGGAAAACAAAAATAAAGTATGTTCATGCCACTTTTGAGCAAGATACACTTGTCTAGGTTAAGCTCCAAGCCTAATCTTCTAGTCCACCACCAAGAGGGGTACGAAACCACACTCTAGACCTCAAGGCCAAGCTCTTGGCAAGCTCCAAGGGAAGAGAAAGGAATAAGAAATGAAGAGAGAGTGAAGAGAATGAAAATAGAGGGGGGAGAGAAAGTGAAAGGGTATATATAGAAGGGGGAATTAATCTTAGCCGTTGGATCGTGATCCATGTGAAGATCTAAGTCAATCATGACCATTCAAACAAAACCAAATATCCATTGGATAATAGGGTGCATCTACACTATTCACGAAAATATCTAAATACTATTCATCAAAATATCCAAAATACTATTCACGAAAATATCAAAAACACTATTCATAAAAATATCTGAAATCGAAAATATCTAAAATGTGGAAAATCTGTATGGACGGTATGTCGTCGGTATACTCCGGTATACTGGCGATATGCCGGCCAAGAAGAAAATCTATAAGTTAGGAAACATTTTAAAGCATTACGAAAATCAAGAAATACGAAACACACTACAAAATACGTATCCGTATATAAATACCGATACTGTGAGAAAATATTTTATTCAGAAAATTTAAAATAAACCCTGAAATTCAGGGGGCTTACATCCTACCCACCTTACAAAAATTTCGTCCTCGAAATTAAAAATCATCTAACAGGTCAAACTATAACATGTAGCTGCTCCGGCTACAATACCCAACCTGCTACTCTTGTAATCATCTCTTCCGTTTCTCTTTACAATCTTTTTGGTTTAGTTTCAACAAAGGTCCTTCTATCATAAACTACGTCATATATCATTTAGAATCTTCCATACTAACATGGAACCTTTATGTATATCCTAAACTATAGGTCATTCTCTGGGTATGTTCATACGCAAACAATGCTTGATCATCAACCATATTTCCAACCTCAATTTTAAATACTTGATTTCCTTATCACATCCTAAGTATCCTTATTCTATCAATCCACTAGCCCTTTGCATTTTTTGTCGTCAATCCTTTTCTACAGCTTCTCTTTGAAATTATACGTTCAATTCTTATCCTTGGCATAGAGCCTTCTTCTTTTTACTCAACAAGTCCTCCGAATATAAATTCTCGATTTCAAACTCCCGATTTATTAACTACCAATGTATATATATCTTTGTCTTGTTCCTTGTCTTTTTAACCGATATCTTTCGATCTCATATGCAATATTATATCTCATTCTAACTTTCTATATCATTTCACATATCGATCTACCCTCTAATCACATGTAATTAGCTTATAGATAACCTATAATCACTTGGTCATCAAAGTCCTACGAATGCATAATCCTCAAATTCTAAGAACAAGATTCTAATCCATAATCCACACTCACAACAATATACTATCTCATTTCTCCATCTTTGATACCCTATCATCAAGTCATACTATCAATACATTCGTTCTTAATGGTTTTCAAGTCTACTACTGTCAGTCACCCATACTTGTCCCATAAGCTTAATCTAACCAATCCCTAGGAAAAGCATTTATCACAAACACACAATACATTTATAGTTATACTGCAGAATCAGTTAACAAGGTTTGGCTATTTCGGTCGCCTATGAAAATAGAAGGTAACAAAGCCTAAGACTGGGTCAAGCAATCCATAGCAGTGTCCAAACAAGTTAAAGGGTCAAGCAAGACAGGAAAAATTATTGGAATATCTCCAAGAATGGCACGAAGACAACGAGATGCATGACGAGAAGAATTATCCAAGAGGTTAACGAAGAAGAGTTTAGTCAAGTCATAGGGAAAATGGAACAAAAAATAATAATTTCCAAAAAGATAACATGAAAGCAATCATGCTGGAGAGTCCTAGAGAACCTATAATCCTAGTTGTAGATGTAGATATGACAAAGTTAATCAAGACGGAGAGGAATGATAACAAGAATTTATTCCTGCTCATTCGGTCATAATCAGAGGGGATCAAAATCTTAACGATATTTAAATTTGAGAAACAATTCAAGGATAAGGAATAATTTAAATTTCCTTTATGATAGGAAAGTTAAAGACAAGTTTCATAAGGAAGTCAAGTTAATCATCTCTCTGATACTATCAAATTTATCTGATCATTAATTGCCATTCATACCCTTATCTCACAAGTCCAATGTGAAATTCAACATTTATATGACTACTACCAAACTGTACCCTTCTGTCATAAAGTTTGAACATTAACATGTTTACCATAGGCCTAATTGCTAATTTCCAAAATATATAACTCAAAACTATCCACTTAATCATCTTTAAAATCATCTTTAATTCTAAATTCTTCCACATTGTCATAGATTGATCCGAAACCTCTAAATCAAGTTTATGAAATCCTTGAACTTGTTCAAATCACGCTCCTCCAAATCGAATCTAATATTACTAGGCCTTACAAAATTTATTCTCCATTATAAAACTAGCTTTCATATTCTCTTCATCGTACACTTTCAAATATTATCCACCTTAAATAAAATTATCCACAAAGTCTCCCCTTTTTTTTTCTTTTTCTTTTTTTCCAAAATCTCATATTCCTACGAAGATATCACTTGATAACAAATATGCCTTCTGATCTAGATGATTTACGACACTTCCTTAACTTTTTCAAGGTGAAGAGATACAAGAATTTAAATGATTTAACAGTGTAGTTGACAGGAAAATATACAAGATAGATGATTGGTGAAATCGGGACATAGTTAATCAGGACGAAGAAAATAATGGTAAGTGAGAAAATTATCATACGATGAGAAGGAAAGAAAGAATGACGAAACAAGAAATAATAGTAGGAATCATTCTTGTTCATTAGGTCAAAAGAAGTGAATCAATTTAAGATATGTTCTGATAACCATACACATCTATCTAGAATCATGTTGCCAGAATTTTTGCCACACCAGTATGCTTAGATGCAATAAACGATAGAGTCATAACTATGGTATACACCCTATAATCATGTTATCTAGAATTCTCGCCACGCCAACCGGTATGGCTGCAAGAAAATCTAAATTCTATGAATAGAATAGTATATCCAAAATCAGGCTCTATGTTTTTGTCATACCAGCTAATATGGCTGCGATAAATTCTAAACTTCATAACTAAAGCAGACATTTAGCTTATCAGGATATATAACAATTTAATCCACAAAATTTATCACGATACAAGATCAAAGTTAACAACAAAATCAGAAATTACATTCAACAACGAATTTAAGGAAGAACAAATAGAAATAAGTGAAAACAGATTTCTAGATAAGATTAGAGTGAGATCCTCAGGGGTCATCCCAAGGGTACAAACTTGGTCCAAATTGACCCACTGAAATACAAACAAGAGACTAAATACAGTTAACGGTCCTATGCTGTGACGAGTTCTCCTATGTTGCAATCCTAGCATTCCTCTAGGTGTTCTAAATGTTATTCCTAGTGTTATCAAGTTGTCCTAGATCCTAATTGCAGGCATGTTTGGTACAATAACGTAACCAAACAACTTAAGTTTGGACCTGCATGGGCAACCAAAAAAAACATGTCACGACCCGATACCCAAATTGTTAGGCCGGGCCGAGCCATGTCCAGCCTACGCTTGGTTAAAGCACAGTAAGCTGTTCTAGAATAAACAATAAAGGATCTAAGCAGCTAACAGTTCTAAAATCACATTTAAGGTTTATCACAACACAGCATCTATAAGCGAAGGTAAACAAACACATATTTAATAATACACGTCAAAAGTATCTAACTGGAGACAAAGTCCAGTTTCCAATTATAAGTACAGATAAAGTCTAAGTCTCAAAACACAAGAAAGATAACTAAGCAAGGTTCTCCGCTGAGTCTCTTCTGGAGCTAAGGCCATGTCCTCAATGCAGTACCATAATATGTAACACATAGCATTTCCTCCTCAGAAAGTAAACCTACAACGTTATCCTGTCAGGACGGGAGCAAGTACAACCTCTACAACTAAAGTACTGAACATATAATGAAAGAGATGTACAACAAGAGCATGGTGTGATAAGTCTATAAAACAGGAAATACTAGAAACATGGCCTCATGGTACAACTGGGATCACAATATCATAGTAATACAGGGAACATGACATATCCGGAATCATGGTATATCTCATAATCTATCATGGCAAGGATACATATGTCATAAAGACAGATCTATATATAATTTTTAAAACTGTAGCAGGTACGTGATCGGTCAATAGATGTACAATGTACTGAGGCACAATGTAAATAAAATGTACATATGTACAAGTGCACAAGCATAGGTGTACAACCGTATAGAAATGCGGGATAATGGCCTACGGCGCAGTATCATATAGAATAAACTTTGCTCGGTACGATAATGGAGGCATGATCACGTACTCAGCTACTAGTTTCCCCATAACCATATTCTATCATGTGAGAGATACGAGAACAGTAAAAACATGTAAGAGATACTGGGATCGGTATAAAGCACGGTAGGTACTAATAGCAGGAAAACAGGTGAAAGTACTGAGAGCAGTAAAACATGTGAATACTCGAGCAGATATAAGCATAGTGAACCTGTACGGGAAACCAGTAAGAAGCATGTGAAGATATGATAACTGTCCTAAGCATGGTAGGGACTGAATTAATGTAACATGTGAAGATTTAACTTGCAACCTCGGTTAATACATATTCTAGCATTAAAAGACAGTAAATGAGTTTGTAGATGTACTTGCCTGGGATCCTGCTGTCAATATGAATCAAGGCTCGGAGTGAAGCCACGGTCCTAAAGATGAGATAATACAATAGCTAATCAGGGTGAAAAGACATACTATAATGTCTAGGTCAACTAGGACAAACTAAGACAAACTGGGTCAGAGGTTGACTTATAGTTGACTTTGGTCAACTGGTCAACTCCGATCAATTCCAAGTCCAATATGGGGTGACACTATATCCAAACTAACTTTCTAGGATCTTTACACTAGTTTGGGGTGAGGTCCAATACTACAATAACTCAAAACAACACAAAAAGTTACAAATCATAATTATTCAATAAATAAATCAAATGAACATTGTGTTCCAACAATTTTTGAGATAGATAAAAAGCTTAATTTTTCATGAAATAAAGTACCAAAATGATCCTTATTAATTATAGAAATTTACACTAATTTTTCTGGAATTTGTAAACCTTCATAAACATTTATTAAAAATCAGCAAACATAGGTATCCTGAAAATGAGCTCTATTTTCCTATTTTTATAAAATACCAAAAGTACTTATTAAATGCTGAAAAAATTATAATAAATTAGCTAAATTAACATAGTATTTAAATACAATTTTTCCAGAATTTTACAGCACTTAAAATATATGAAAAATATACAAAACAGCATAAAACGGCATAACGGCGGTATACTGCGGCATACCGGCGGTATACCGGACTAAAGACAGTAAGTTTTTGGTGCCAAAAATGGCATACCGGCGGTATACTACGGCATACCGGCGGTATACCATTTTTCCAAACAGCAACAAAATCCAGATTTTCGCTAAAACTTGTTTCGGCCATAAAAACTTCGTTTTAAAATCGAAATTCGGACTTTCAAAAGTCAAAATAGAATTGAATTTCCAACAACATGGAAGTATTAGTTTTCACAAATCAAAACATTTGATAGATCAAAATCTCAAAATACTCGAAAATCATATATAGAAACTCAGATCTACGTAATACTGTCGATCAAAACCAAAAGTGCTATATACTAAACATGTTAACAATTTAAAGAAGCAAATTATAGGCCAATAAAACTCTAGTTTCCATGGAAACCAAAATAAAGTATGGTCATGCCACTTTTGAGCAAGATACACTTGCCTAGGTTAAGCTCCAAGCCTAATCTTCTAGTCCACCACCAAGAGGGGTACGAAACCACACTCTAGACCTCAAGGCCAAGCTCTTGGCAAGCTCCAAGGGAAGAGAAAGGAATAAGAAATGAAGAGAGAGTGAAGAGAATGAAAATAGAGGGGAGAAAGAAAGTGAAAGGGTATATATAGAAGGGAGAATTAATCTTAGCCGTTGGATCGTGATCCATGTGAAGATCTAAGTCAATCATGACCATTCAAACAAAACCAAATATCCATTGGGTAATAGAGTGCATCTACACTATTCACAAAAATATCTAAATACTATTCATCAAAATATCCAAAACACTATTCACGAAAATATCAAAACACTATTCATGAAAATATCTGAAATCGAAAATATCTAAAATATGGAAAATCTGTATGGACGGTATGCCATCGGTATACTCCGATATACTGGCGATATGCCGGCCAAGAAGAAAATCTATAAGTTAGGAAATATTTTTAAAGCATTACGAAAATCAAGAAAATACAAAATACACTACAAAATACGTATCCGTATATAAATATCGATACTGTAAGAAAATATTTTATTCAGAAAATTTAAAATAAACCCTAAAATTCAGGGGGCTTACACAATAATATGGTTAGAAGGGCAAACCTTCAACGTCATTATTTTAAGACCGCTGATACCAAGAATAGCGACTAGAGATAACCATCAATAGTTTATGATAGAGATGTTGTAAACCAAATTATTTAGGATTGATTATTACTTGAGTTATTAGGAGACACCGTAGTGACATAGCGTATTCTTTGAACTATTCCTAGTTATACTAGCGTGGTTCTTTGTTAGTGAGCCTAATTTTAATTTCGAGGACGAAATTCTTTTAAGGTGGATAGGATGTAAAACCCCAAAATTTTTAGATTATTTTATTTATTTATTTATTTGTCTTAAATAGGATTTTATGAATTTTGAGTACCTTTAAATTAAATACTTATTATTATAGATGACCTTAGCCATGGTTGAGTTTGAATATGCAAGACGACTAGAAAGTATGGCATGCCTAGCATTATTGGGTGCTTTAACTAGCATGCTAGCCATGTTAGGAGTGACATGGTCATACGGTAGTCCCTTGCATGTTAACCATTCAAATCATGGCACAAGTCATAATTTTTATTTAAATAATTAGTAAGAAAGCCTTTATAACTTTTTAGGAGACCCGGTTGCACCAAACCTTCCCAAACTTCTTCCAAGCTGAACCCAACCCTATGTAGGCTTGTTGGACATTAATAAATATTAATAATTATATTTATTTGTATTTAATTCAGATTTTGTAGTATAATTACATAGATAGAATTAAATAGTTCTATATTAGGAAACCCCTTTTTAAATCCTCAATCCAATCAACTAGCCAACTCACCAAACAACCAAATCATGCCAAGTGGACCCCACCATGTTAATTTCAGCCAAGCAAACCCCTCATGGCTAAATACATCAAATTAAATAGGATTTAAATCCTATATTGCTTAAAATTTATTTAAGGATATGTTAAATATACCAACTTATCCCAAACCTTAACCAAATCCTAATCTTTTCTTTCCCCACCTTGTGGCCGACCACTTCTCCCTATCCCCTCTCTATTTTGGCAGCAATCCCCTCCTCATAGCCTCCACACATCATCCCTTCATTATACATCTTCCCCTCCTTCACAATAACTCATCTCCTCCACCATACATCCATCCAACCCCTCAAAACAAACCCTAAAAAAACTTCATCCCCCCATCCAACCCTCTATAGCCATTATCAACTCTCCTATACTTATCAAGAGAGGTTTAGCAACCGAGGATAGCGGAAAAGATTGGAGCTGTGGTGAAGAGAAGTCATCACCACCCTTTCTAGCAAGGATCTTTGATAAGAACCCTAATCTTTTCTTCTAAAACCTTTGCTAAAATTCTGTAAAATATATGTTATTAAATCTATATAAATTATATTTTGATAAATTTTGTTATATTTAATCATCCATAAAAGTTCCATGTATTATAGGCATAATATCCATGTTTCGGTAGGGTCAAATTGACACCATTGTGAAGGAACTACTAGTTATTGATGCCTATTCTTGAAACTGAATTTTATGTGTATTCATATACATAAATTAGGATTTTTTAAGTATTTTTCCATGAATTTAGTAACTCAATTCTGGTTGAGAAAATTATAGGTCAAAACTAGCTAATTTTAGGCGATCTGCTGACCTAGAATGACCCGAACTTGTAGTATAATCTTACCCTTGTATCTCTGATATTATTCTAGAAAATAAATTATTTTAATTCTATTTTAATTCTATTTTTGGATTATTTTATCAATTATGAGTTATTAACTATGTTCCGGACAAGTTTCGGGTTAACTAGCTAACTTAGTAATCAACTAGTCATAAATGTCTTTAGAAACATTAATTCTGTAATTTTAGAGTTAATTATATATAAAATTAGTTTAAATAATATTTTAATGATTTTTATATAATTTCTAAGTATAGTATTGAAGTAGGGGCATAACTGACTAATTGGGAGTTGGAAACCCAAAAACTGTTTTTGGTGTCTCGTGGAGCCTGTATGTGATTGTATAGGTCTAAAGGGTCCCATGAGAAATTGAATATAATCTTAAAACATTATTTTGACTAATTAAGTCATATTATAAGTTTATGAGTAGTGGCTTAATTTAGTTAATTAATTATCTAGGAGCGTCGGGTTCCAGAGGCGTGGACACGGGAACGAAACTTCATCCTCACATCGCAAAACCAGACAAGTATACCTTGCCCACTCGTACAATACAATTTATATGCATGTTCACTTTCTCGCTGCTATTCTTTTCCTTACTTTCGTGATTACTTTATTCCATGTCTTGTACACTCATCCTGTCATGGTTTTACTCTATATGTTTCTAGTTTCTTATTCATTTTCTGTTATGATATTTTCTACCTGTTAAACTGTGATAGTCTCATACGTATTACTTGATAGAGTTGTCTAGTCCTACACCACGATTCCCTCGACTTGACTTGACTTGACATGACTTGAGTAGGACTCGACTTTGACATTCTATAGATTGTGAGTACTTACCTTGACTACGGTCTATAGAATTTTATACTAGGATTGGCTACTGTCTTAGTTGTGAGTACTTGCCTTGACTGCGATTGTGACACTATAGATTGTGAGTACTTGCCTTGACTGCAGTCTATAGCTTTGACCTATTAGCCATTTCTAGTATGGCACGCCAGTGTCTTAGGATCCTTGTGTTTAGATCTCGTGTCTTAGTTCATTTGTCTCGTTGTGTAACCTTGATTGTTCCTTACTTCTTTGTATATTTGTACTGTTACATGTTGGCCTGTATATTATGTATCTTGCTAGTCCTCTGAAGACATGATGATCTCTTCAGGTTTAGCGACTACATGGAGTTAGTTAGCAGAGCGGGATGGTAGAGGATTGTGATGTATGATACATGTATTTATTTGTGATATTTTTTTATTATCTTCTTGTGCTTTTACATTCCGTACCATGTTATATTCTGCATATTTTATAGACTCATATCATTCTTGGAGTCTAATCAAACAATATGCTAATGGACTGCAGACCATGACCCATAATTGTTTATTCTTGTCTTATATATTCTTATGGAATGAGATACACTGTACATTACCATATTAGCCATGATACCATGAATCTTGACAGCTTATACGTACTCGAGTCGGGCTGGAGTCCGCTTGATACGTAGCTGGCTTGCTCACGCTCTCGCGTCCCAAAAAGCGGGTACGGGTCGTGACACACCAGGTGAAGGTCTGGGCAGCAGACAACCAGAAGACGGCGTTCGACACAAAGTACGGGCAGTACGAGTTTCTGGTGATGCCATTTGGTCTCACAAATGCACCAGCTGTCTTTATGAATTTGATGAAGAAGACATTTCATCAGTATCTGGATAAGTTCATCGTAGTGTTTATCGACGACATCCTGATATACTCGAAGATGCCGGAGGAGCATGCAGAGCACTTGCGGACAGTTTTGGGGATTCTGAGGCAGGAGAGATTGTTTTCCAAATTGTCGAAGTGCGAGTTCTTTTTAGACCGAGTAGAGTTTCTAGGCTATGTAGTTACTGGAGAGGGAATCTCGGTGGATCCCAGAAAGATTGCTGCAGTTGAGACATGGAAGGCTCCGACGTCAGTTTCAGACATCAGGAGCTTTCTGGGTTTAGCAGGCTATTATAGAAAGTTCGTCCAGGACTTTGCTAGGATAGCTGAACCTATGACGAAGCTGACGCGAAAGGACGCAGAGTACACCTGGTCAGAGGACTGCCAGGGCAGCGTTTGAGGAGCTGAAGAGGAGGCTGACGACCGCTCGAGTTCTGACTTTACCTTCAGGTTCTGGAGGTTTCACCATTTACAGTGATGCTTCAGGAAAGGGGCTAGGAAGTGTCCTACAGCAGCATGGGAAAGTGATTGCTTATGCATCTAGGCAATTGCGGACTCATGAGCGGAACTATCCTACCTATGACCTAGTGCGGTGATCTTTGCACTCAAGTTATGGAAATATTACTTATACGGAGAGCGTGTAGAAATGTTTACTGACCATAAGAGCTTAAAGTATGTGTTCACGCAGAAAGAGCTAAACATGAGGCAAAGACGATGGTTGGAGTTGATGAAAGACTTCGACATCGATTTACAGTATCACCCCGGGAAGGCAAATGTGGTGGCAGATGCGCTGAGCAGGCATCCGATGGCATGGTATCTGATGATAGATCGGCATTTGCGGGAAGATCTGGAGAAGCTCGGTATTGAGCTAGTTTGGCCATGATCAGTGATACAGATGATGGCGCTTGACATTCAGTCAAGTTTGATGGAGCAGATCAGGGAGGCACAGTCTACAGATGAGAGCCTTTATAGACTTCGAGCCCAGGCTTTAGCTGGATTGCTGGATGACTTCACTGTAGCAGAGGATGGATCTTTGAGACATGGCAGCCGATTGTGCGTGTCGAAGGGAGAGCTGGTAGAGGCAGTCTTGCAGGAGGCACACCGATCGAGATATTCTATTCATCCTGGTGCTAACAAGATGTAACGTGACTTGCGAGAACATCTTTGGTGGCACGGGATGAAGAGGGATGTGTCGCGTTTCATCTTGAGATACCTAGTTTGCCAGCAGGTCAAGGCGGAGTGCCAGAGAACAGCTGGTTTGTTGCAGCCGTTATCCATTCCCGAGTGGAAGTGGGAACACATTACGATGGACTTCGTCTCAGGGATTTCTCGTTCCCAAGGAGGAAAGGATGCCATTTGGGTCATCGTGGACAGGCTGACGAAGTGTGCGCACTTCATACCCTTCAAGGTGGGGCTTTCCACCGAGAAGTTGGCAGAGCTATACATGCAGCAGATAGTTCGCCTACACGGAGTGCCAGTGAGCATCGTGTCGGACAGAGACAGCAGATTCATGTCCCACTACTAGAGGAGCTTGCAGGAGGAGTTGGGCAGTAGGCTCAAGTTTAGTACGACGTACCACCTGCAGACAGATGGGCAGTCCGAGAGGACGATACAGACACTGGAGGATATGCTGAGGACCTGCGTACTGGACTTTAGAGGATCATGGGAGAGCCATCTGCACTTGGTAGAGTTTTCATACAACAACAGCTACCAAGCCAGTATTGGTATGTCTCCTTTCGAGGCGCTATATGGACGACGATGCCGTACACCGCTCTTTTGGGATGAAGTCGGGAACAGAGTTATGCTTGGGCCAGAGATGATCACGGACGCAGCAGAGAAGGTTGGGATGATCAGAGACAGGCTCAGAGTAGCTCAGGACAGGTAGAAGCACTGGGCTGATGCTAGTCGCAGACCGATGGAGTTCGCAGACGGTGATATGGTGCTGGTGAAGATATCACCTACTAGAGGGACGATCCGGTTCGGACGAGAAGGGAAGCTGAGCCCCAGATACATCAGGTCGTTCGAGGTACTTGGCAGGATTGGAGAGGTAGCTTACAGGGTTGTACTTCCACCCAACCTAGCAGGAGTTCACGATGTCTTTCACGTATTTCAACTGAAGAGATATGTTCCAGACCCCAGTCATGTGCTAGATCATTCAGAGTTGGAGATCGGATCGAGCCTTACAATTTTTGAGCAGCCAGTGGAGATATTAGACAGGAGGGAGAAGAGGCTGAGGAACAAGGTTATACCCTTAGTACGAGTAGCTTAGAGTCGTCACTCTTCGGGTGAATCTACTTGAAAAAGGGAGTCGGACATGAGGGAGAGATACCCTTACTTGTTCGATCCAACCGCCGCGAGGGAACCACCCGTTCCCGTTTGATACCATAGAGGTTAGTTTCGATCAAAGCCTTAGTCATTTGTTGCATTGCTTGCTATGTTAGAATATTGTAGGGTCTTCAATCCTTATGAATTTCGAGGACGAAATTTTTCAAGAAGGGAAAACTTGTGAGCCCCTGTTTTTCAAAAATTTATTTATTTAGTATTAATTAGTTGTTAATGTCATATTTAGCCTTAAAATAATTTATTATGATTTTAGGAATTTTAATATAATTTTTAAATAAGTTTTAAATACTAAAATATTATTTTACAATTAATTAAAATGTTTTAATACCATTTTGTAATTTTTAGAATTGTTTTTATATCATCATGCAATTTGTTAAATTGTTTTTAAAATAGTTTGCAAATTATGAATTGTTTTAATTATGTTATACAATTTATTTTTGCATTCAGTAACTGTTAGGGACCTATTTGCAATTACCTAAACTACAGGGACCTAAATGAAAAACCCTAATCCTACCCACCCCCGACGACCGCCACGCCGACGACGACCCCCCCCTTTTCTCCGCCATTTTCGGCCAGCAACTGACCTAATAGCCGACCTAAGTCCTCTATATAAACTCCCCGAACCCTAAACCCTAACCCTAGACTAACTTCGACCACCCAGCCACCCACAACCGCCCACTTTCGTTCGTCTAGGACCTAACTCCGGCCATCTACCCACCACCGCTTCCCCGACAGTCGCCACCTCCATCCACCACCGTCGACGAGTTCGCCGTAACGAGCTGAGTCGATCGCCACCACTCCGCCGCGACCACGTCAACTCCTCCGCCGTCCAGCACGTTCAAAACCCCCCATTGAAGTCGGACACTTAAGTTGTAGCGTCCAAATGTGTCGTGCGTGTCTCGAATCGACGTATGTGGTTCGTCCGGACACGAGGACCCTAGCCCAGTGCTTGGACACGCGAGTCGAGACTCGTGCGTGTCGTAAATGACCCAGACACGTAAACTCCTGTGTCCCTAACTGTCAGGATACAGGGTTTGTTATATCGGGTTTACTGTTATTAGCTTAAAACCTAAATAAATTAAACTGAATCCTAACCCTAACACAAGCTGCGGACTGACCCCCTGGCCAGCCCGACTGAACCCAAGAACCCGACCCAGTGGGCCGAGTTCGAACCCCCTTGCTGTTTGTTTCTTTTTCTTTTTCTTTTTGTTTCTTTTGTTTTATTTTGTTTTTATATATATATTTATGTATATATGTATACATGTATATGTATATACATGTATATAATATATATATATATATATATATATATATATATAGATATATGTATATTATATATATATGTATATATATATATATATATATATATATATATATATATATATATATATATATATATATATATATTATATATACTATATTATATGTATATATATACTATATTGTATATATATATATATATATATATATATATATATATATATATATATATATATATATATATATATATATATATATATATATATATAAATATATATATAAAAATATATATATATTTTTAATATATTTTTAATATATATATATATATATATATATATATATATATATATATATTTATTTATATATATATATATATATATAATATATATATATATATATATATATATATATATATATATATGTATGTATGTATGTATGTATTTATGTATATATATGTATATATGTATATATGTTCATGTGTATATATATATTATATATATAAAAATATATATATATATATATTATTATATATATACTATTATATATATATGTATACAATATTTGTATATATATATATATATATATATATATATATATATATATATATATATATATATATATATATATATATATATATATATTTTATAGTTAAGTATTTCTTATATATATATATATTTATATTTAACATATGTATGTATATATCCATTATGTAAATATCTATATATTTATATGTATATATAAATATTGTAGTTATTCATTTTATATATGTATTTCACTCTACCTAGTGTAAATTATTATTATGTAAATATATTTGTCATATTTATAGGACTACTATGTATAATTTTACCTTGTTAAAATATTAATATTTATTATGTATTTTTACCTCTTTATATTTTTTTGTATTTTAAATTACTGCAACCATTTGGTGTCCAAGCCTAGCATGGGTTTTTGGGCCCAAATGTGTTTTCACACATTCAAGACCTGTAAATGTCATATTGGACTTGATTCATGGCCTTGGGTCCTATATTTGAATTTTGGTTCAAATTATGTATATGGACAAAATACGCAGATAATTAATTATTTAATTTCAGATTGTGTACCATGCTATTTTTGAATTTGTAAAAATACTTTAATTACTGTTAAAATTCTGAAAAAATAGTATTTAGATATTATGTTAATTTACTTAATTTATCATAATTTTACAGTATTTAATTTACAGTTGTGCCACAGTTTTGGCATATGAAACCAGAACTCATTTTCTGTGTACTTAGGAAAACTATTTTTTTAAAATATATGTACTGGTTAATAAATTCCAGAAAAATTATAATAAATTTCTATAATTAACAAGGATCATTTTGGTACTTTATTTTCATGTAAAATTGAGCTTTTTGTCTATCTCAAAAATTGTTGGAACACAATGTACATTTGATTTATTTATTGAATAATTACGACTTGCAACTTTTTGTGTTATAGCCATATTAAACCTCACCCCTCACTAGTGTAAAGACCCTAGTATGTTATTTATAGTATTGTGTCACCCCACATTGGGCTCCTATGCTAAAGTCATCATCTTGGCTAGGTACCCAGTCACAAGTCGTGTTTTACCAATTAGTGTCTTAGTGTTTTAGCTTAGTATAAAAACTAAGTTTATGTATTTATTTCTACAGTGACGAGTTACCAGGCATCTATAGCATTTTTATCGCAGCTTGCTTTGCTAGAGGCAAGTACTTTCTACAAACTTTACATACTGTTTTACATAAATGAACTGTAAATCTAACCATGTTAAATGCTGATCCTTGGGGTAGCAAGTTAAATCTTCACATGTTGTACTTTCAGTCACTACTATGCTTAAACCAGTCTTTATGTATCTCTTACAAGATTAGAATATGGGTTATGGGGAAACTGATAGTAGAGTACGTGATCATGCCCCCCTATAGTAGCGAGCGAGGTCACATTTTATATGTATACCTTGCCGCAGGCCATTATCCATCATTTCTGTACAGATGTACACCTATGCTTGTAGACTTGTACATATGTATATTTTATTTAAATGTACCACAGTACATTGTACACCTATTGACGATCACGTACCTGCTACAGTTTTAAACATTACATATACATCTGTCTCTATGACATATGTGTCCCTGCCATGATAAATTATGTGATGCCATGTTTCAAGTTATTCCTCTAATGTTCATTTCCATGTTTCATATGCTAGTTTGTTAGAATCAGTACTTGCTCCCGTCCTGACAGAATAACGTTGTAGGTATCCTTACTGAGGAGGAGTTGCTCTGTGATTCGTATTATGGAGTTACTGCCGAGAACCAGGCTTTGCCTTATGAGGATGTACCTGCGGGGAACCTCGCCTAGTTGCCTTTTTGCTTTAGACTTTTGAGAGTAGTCATGTATTAGACTACGTATTTTGTAACTGGACATGTATCCAGTTTTACATTTCAGACTTATACTTGGACTTATTTCTATATGTGACAACTTTTTTGTTTGGAGCATTTATGACTTTTATTCACTTATAGAACTGTTAGCACATTTAGTCTTATCCTGTTGTCTTTAGAATAGCTTACTACGTTTTATCTCAAGTGTAGGCTAGATATAACTCGGCTCGGCCCAACAATTTGGGTAGTGGGTCGTGACACCTGATCTGGTAGGACCTCCACCTCCGGCTGCGGGAGCTGCAGTTGAGGGAGTTGCCACCTCAGTTCCTGTCCTTCAGGCGGGAGTAACAGCGACGGTTCCAGGAGGTCTTCCACCTCCATCAGCGGGACCGTCCATAGTCATTCCTGAGACTCTTCCACAGCCGCTTTCGCTACCTACTGATGCACAGCAGATGATGGCCCTTCTACAGCAGATGTTGTAGACCCAGAGGGCCCAAGCCGAGGCACAGCAGCATCAGGCTGACGCATCTCACTACCAGACAGACGTGTTACGACAGAGCATGGAGAACTCATACCGGCTAGTGATGGCAGCAGTTAAGAGGGTTGTATCGGGTACAGTACAGGGTACCCCAATTCAGCACCAGGGACAGGACCAGAGGCAGACTACTCCGTACGGCTTCTGCGGGAAACTGGGGCACGCCCGAGAGGTTTGTAGGATGAGGTTGGGCGTGTGTCTATACTGTGGGGCGTCCGACCACCAGCTGAAGGATTCCCACGTTCGTGGAGTCCAAAGATGCCAGGACAGAGTACAGCAGGCACAGGCACGTGTCGACCAGCAGCAGGGTCGGGGCAAGAGGCAGGCCATCCAATGTGCTTTCTGCAAGAAGATGGGGCACACCCGGGAGGTTTACAGGATGAGGCTGGGAGTTTGTTTATTCTGTAGAGCTCCATATCACCAGATAAAGAACTGTGCTGCTCGTGCAGCCAGATATGCAGGCCATGATAGAGTACAGCAGGCTAGGAGAGGCCAGTAGGGCGAGCTTTCGCCATGACAGTTGAGAACAGTTAGGCAGTAGCAGAACAGATTACAGGTTTCAATCTTTCGATCTTATTTCCGTATTGCCTCCTTATAATCGTCTTGAAATTTGATTCCATATGTTCCTTGATTGTTTGATGAAAATTTTATTCTTGTGATATGATATTCTTCTGAGATAAGTTGTATGGGCTAGGTCGCCTCGATTATGAGATTTAGAATCCTCTAGGGTCATGCTAGCAGGCATAGTGAGGACGTATAGTCGGATTATGGATGTATTTTTCGGGTGTTGGAATTTAAGGTTTTCGCTGCCAAGCATGCGACAATGCAAAAATTTTAAATACCATGATTCTATAGGTATGTACCTTAGTCGAGGACTCTGTGATTTTTGTAGCCTTGCTCACTAGTATGACGGAGATTCTGAGTATCATGATTCTGGACAGACGCATATGATTATCGAACTGCATGATTTTGAGATTTTGTTTGTGGGATGTTTGACCTATAAGGAGCGCTACCACCTTAATTTTTGAGGATAATTTTTTTAAGGTGGATAGACTTATAGCACCAAGTTTCTAATTGAGAGTAATTTTAAATTTTATAATTTTAGTCATTTAATTATTGTCATTTAATTCATGCTTTGATTTTGGAGATATTAATTATTTTAAATTTTTAAGCCATGACTTGTGATTTTGATGTTTTGCTAGTGAAACCCTAGGGACTGTTTGACCTAGAGCCTAACCATATGATTAGGGTATTTTCATTATCATTTCTGGCCTAAGGGTATTTTGGTCATTGGACCTCTTTGATTTATTTTTGATATTATTGTATTGGTGATTGTTGATTGTTGATTTAGTTTTTGATAGGTGAGATTTTGTATTGGTTTCGTGTCAATGTCGGACACGTAACAGTTTTTATTTGCAAGTGTTGTTGTGCCTTAAGAGATTTTTATTTTGCCAAAAAAAATTTTGGAAAGTATTTGAGAGGGATTGTTTTCTGCATGTATTTTTCTGTGATTGTTTTGTTTTAATTTTGAGGACGAAATTTTTTTAAGGTGGATAGATTTGTCTCCCCCAATTTTCAAGAAAAGGGGTATTTTGGTCATTTTGTATTTTTGAATATTTCTGAAATTTATTTTATTATTTATGATATTGTTTTGGGGTTATTTGAGTCGGGTTCAAATTTTAACTCAATCCGACTTGTAACGGGGACCCGGGGTAGTTTTGACTCCAGTGGGACCCACTCATTAGTTAGGCATGGCCCACATAACATTATTCTAGTTAGTGTGTTAGACTAATTATTTATGGATAGGTTTAGTTTAATTAGAGACTTAAAACTAGACTAATTTAGCCCCAACCTAAAATCCATTCCTAATATAAATCAAATAGGACAAGTGGGAGCTTTTTGGACATTTGCTAGGGGGGCACCTATGCCTACACATGGCCGGTCATAAGGGGGAGGGGATAGGAATGAACCTCATTGTCATTATCCACTCCATTTTCTCTCTCATGTTCTTCCCCAAAATTTGAGAAGAGACTCCATTGATTTCATCTCCAAATCAATACATTTCTCCACCAAATCTTCTTCATTTCTTCTCTACTCCATGAAGAGAGGGTGCTAGCCAAGTTTGGGAGGATTCGGCTCTTGTTCGTGTCCATTTGGAGGCCACTTCGTGTCGGTGTCGTGTCGGAAGAATTTCTCTTGGAATCTCTCTCCCGGAAGGTATAATCTCTTCTCTAATCCACTCCTACATGCATATAGGAATATTTTGAACCCATAGGAAGGACCCCCATGGTTGTATTTCCATTTGTGTCCGTTTCGTGTCCATTTAGAGTTATTAGGAGTGTCCTTGTTGTGCTTTGTGTCCATGTGGGAAATCCCCAATTTTGGACACACATTGGTTGTTGATATTTTGAGTGAATGGTAAATTCCTATTTTAATTTCAGATTTTAGATTTCTAGAGTGTTGCTCTTAGTGTTTCATATATATATATTTTTTCATGGTTATATATTTATATGTATATGTGTCTCTCTATACATTCATATATATATATATATATATATATATATATATATATATATATATATATATTTATATATATATATATATATATATATATATATATATATATATATATATTGTGTGTGTTAATATATATATATGTTTGTGTTTGTGTGTCTATATCTATGTATCATATATAGATATATATTCATGTATGTATTAAATTGAGTGTGTCTCTATATATGTGTGTGTGTGTGTGCATATGTATATATATATATATATATATATATATATATATATATATATATATATATATATATATATATATATGGGGGTGTGTGTGTATATATATATGTGGGTGTGTGTATATGTGTGTGTGTGTGTGTGTGTGTGTGTGTGTGTGTGTGTGTGTGTGTGTGTGTGTATGTGTGGAGGATATAGAGAGAAGAAGGGAGAGTAGAGAATGTGATTAGAGAGTGAGTTTGAGATAGAGAGAATGATATGGAGAGTGAGAGAGGGATTAGAGAGAGTGGTGGTTGTAATGGTGGTTGTAGTGGTGGTTGTAATGGTGGTTGGGGTGGTGGTTGTAATGGTGGTTGGGGTGGTGGTTAGAGTGGTGGTTGAAGGTAGTGGTGAAGGGGATTAAAACAGCAGCAGCAGTGATAGGAGCTGCTGCCCCCTTGGCAGCAGCACAGTGTTGTGCAGTCCCCAATGGCGACTGCTGAACTGAACAGCAGTGCAGTAGCAGCAATAGGCTACTGCATAGCAGCAGATTTACACACTGATGTGCAGTGTGTAGGAGGGGGGACAGCCCCTTGACAGCCCAATTCACCCATTCATCCTTCCCCAATTCATTCACCCATACATTCATCCTTCCCCTTCCATTCATTCAATCAATTCATCCATATATCAATCCATTCCTTCATCATACATCCATACAACCTTTATTCTTCCACTAATTCATCTATCCATTCCCCCATTATTCCACATTCATATATCAATCAATTAAATTCATTCACCCATGAATTCATTCTTCCATCCACCCATTATTTCCTCACCAAATCAGCCCCTATTCATTCATCCACAAATTCATTTATCCCTTTATCCATTCATTCATAATTTCCTTCATTCTTCCATTCATTTATACATCATTCATCCCTCCACCCTTCACACATTCATACATACATTCATTCTTCCATACATCCATCATTCATTTATCCCATATTCATTCATCCACACATCCATCTATCCATAATTCCCTTCGTTCACTCATCTATAAATTCACTCATATGCATTCATACATACATTCATTCATCCAAACATTTCATCCATCCCCTCATGCATCCATCATTTCTAAACTCCTACACACATTTATACCCCACAAAATTGATCCCCTAGATGACCTATATAAACCCTTAGTTAGAGCCTAGTTGAGTGGTGTCTAGTGTGGGTTGAGTGTCTAATTAGAGGGGTTAGTTAGTGTTGGTGTTAGTTTGATGTTTGTGATAGTATTAGATAGTGGTTAGTTAAGTTAGTGCCCTAACTAGGTTAGTATCCTAGAAGACTAGTTAGAGTGGCTAACCTAGACACCAGGAGAGTGTGGGAGAGTGAACTAGGTGGGTTGGATAGAAGATAGAGTGTGGTATCTCAAGATTCCATAGAGTATCATGACGATACTTAAGGTAATGTTGAGATGACCAACATGACCATAAAATGGATTAGATGCCCAAGAACCCTAGATTTCTTGGTTGATAAACCCTAGATAGGATAGTATCTAGCTACCCTAAAAAGCCTAGGCTAGTATCCTGAGATCTAGAGAGTTTTCTTTGTAATGTGCAAGGTATTGGCATTTACCTTGTAAAGGGTAAATATAGGTAATGGGGTATTGTTAAGATATTAAGTTTGACTTCTAATATGGGGTTAGAAATAGGTTGTCTTGGTAGGTAATAACTAGATGAGGGTAGTTTAGGCTAGTCTTGACCCCCGTTGACCAAGAGTTGACTTTTTGACCGAAAGTCAACTTCAAGTCAACGCTTGACCTAAAATCGACCCAAAACCAAACCAGAGTTGACCAGTTGACTGAAAGTCAACTGGTAGTCAACATTTGACTATTTTGACCTAGGGTTGACCCAGGGTTGACTTAGTGTTGACCAGAGTTGACGTTTTGACCAAAAGTCAACTGTAACTCAACCCTTGACCCAGATTGACCTAGTTTGACTTGGATTGACTTTCTGTGATCTTGTTTGACCTTGGATGTCCTAGTATGACCCAGTTTGCCTCAGTATGACCTAGTATGACCTAGTTTAGCTTGGTGTGGCTTAGTCTGACCTAGTTTTGACTTAGACTTGCATATCATGACTAGATTAGCTTTCTTTCATTATTAAATCTTGTTTGGACTCATGGTATCTCATCTTTAGGTCTGTGATATCTCTGAGAACCTGTTCACCTTATCAGCTCAGGACCACAGGCGAGTACATTCACTGATAGTGTTTATTGTCTTGATACCTGCTATATTCGATTCAGTTGTAGTGTCATACTTGATTTTCAGTCACGATAGTTCACGGACTAGTATATGTTGGATCATGACATGGGATGTTGTTCCTAGATTTTTGTGGTATATTGGTACATTTTCTGTCTTATTCCCTGTGCTTATATAGAAATTGATTCCTAAGAGGACTTGCTACCCTCTTATGGAATTCCGTGTCATGACGTGTCATGTCCAGATCCATTATACTATTCGGGGATGGGGAATTATTAGGAGTTATGTGATCAAAGCCTCTTGTCACTATATTTGCTTGTGCCACTCTCACCTCACGTAGGGTGTAGCAGATTCCTCCGTGTGCTTGTTATCCAGGTTGGCCGGCATGACCCTTTCTAGAGATTTTTGTGTGATTGTCGGGCCAAGTGGATAACCTGTCTTGTAACATACCTAAAGCCGATCACATAACGCTCTAATAATTCAAGTCATATTTTTTACATTTATTTATTATAGGAGGCTAAGTTCTGTTCGGGAGAAGAGTTACAACCCCGGTCCTTGTTTGTTTTAAGGGTTGTAACTCGGTTTCCGAATAGTTCCCAAGTCATCCTATATATTGTCGTCCTATTCAGTACTCACATCTGGTTATATATTTCATGTGGATTTTGTCCTGTATTTTACATATTCTACATGCTCTTATGCTATACTTTGATTGGAGGCTAGGTTCTGTTCGGGAGAAGGATTACAACCCCGGTCCTTGTTTGATTTATGGGTTGTAACTCGGCTTTCGAATAGCTCCCAAGTCTTCCCATATCTTTGTCTTGTATTTCATTATACTGTCGCTTATAGAATTTGTCAATTCATATGGAACTGCTGTTAGTGTTTGTACTTGCTCATTTTCCTGACAGGGTACCGTTGACATATTATAGATGTTTCTGAGGCAGGCTGTTCGACCTACTATGGGGTTGAGACAGATAGAGACTTAAGCCAGGACTGTGGCCTGATAGTTGAGCCACTAGACTTTATACTCCCAGAGTAGTTAGCTTAGTTAGGCTTGCCTGGACTGTGATCCAGCTTTTATTTTAGACTGTAGTAGCTTATATTTATATTTTATGACTCTGTGATGTTGTTTATTTCTCTCTAGTTGTGTTGGATGTTGAACTCATTTTTCGTTTTCACATCTATCATATTTCTATTTCGTGCTATCTATCCTATTTTTGTTCTTGTGATTGAGACTGTATTGCTATGTCACCTCCATTCGAAGTGTATATACTGTACAGGTACCTTTATACTGTTTAGTATAGTTTTTGTAGATGACCTATATAGCGATCTACCGCCGATTCTGCGGCGTAGGCTGGACGTACCCACGTGCTCGTGCCCCTAATCAGGGTGCGGGTCGTGACATCTTAACATGCGTCAGAGGAGATGGCTAGAGCTACTTGTGGATTATGACATCAACCTGCAATATCATCCTGGAAAGGCCAACGTTATAGCAGATGCATTGAGTAGGAGGGCCAGAGTTTGTTTTGTAACAGCACAACCAGAGTTATTAGCAGATCTTCAGAAGATGGATATAGAAGTTTTCCTTCCTACCAATGTGGCATTGATAGCCAGTATACAAGTTCAATCCAGTATAGTTGAGAGGATCAAGTTAGCTCAGTCATCAGATTCTAAGCTTCAGCGGCTTAGGGCAGAATGTGTAGCAGGACGAAGACCAGAGCTATGTATCGATGAGGACGGTACACTTCGACATGGAAGGCGTCTTTGTGTACCTAGTGGTGATATCAGACAGGAGATCATGGCAGAAGCTCACAGTTCTCAGTATTCGATTCATCCGGACGGTACGAAGATGTATCATGATATCCGACAGCATTTTTGGTGGAATGGCATGAAGAGGGAGATAGCCCGGTTTGTCTCTCGATGTTTAGTTTGCCAACAAGTTAAGGTTGAACATCAGAGACCGGCTGGACTTCTTCAACCTTTACCGATCCCAGAATGAAAATGGGAGCACATTATCATAGATTTTGTAACGGTATTACCTAGATCCCTAGTTGGGAGAGATGCTATCTCGGTTATAGTCGACAGACTCACCAAGGTAGCTCATTTTCTTTCTTTCAGGGTTGGTCAGTCAATGGATCATCTTGCAGAGATGTACCTCAGGCAGATAGTCAGGTTGCATGGAGTACCAGTTAGTATTGTATCCGACAGAGATTCAAGATTCATATCGCACTTTTGGAGGAGTCTTTAGAAAAGTTTGGGGACTCGTCGCAAGTTCAGTTCAGCTTATCATCCGCAGACAGATGGTCAGTCAGAACGCACGATCCAGATACTTGAAAATATATTACGGTCATATACACTCGACTTCAATGGTTCATGGGAAGATCACCTGCATCTCGTAGAGTTCTTCTATAACAACAGTTTTTAGGCCAGCATCCAGATGGCACCCTTTGAGGCCTTATACGGCAGGAAGTGCAGATCTCCGTTAGCTTGAGATGATATAGGCGAGAGGCAAATACTTGGACCAGAGATGGTAATGTGGACTGTTGAGGTAGTCAGACAAGTCAGAGATAATCGTCGAGTTGCCCAAGATCGCCAGCGCCATTGGGCCGATTCTCATCGGCGTCCCCTTGAGTTTTCAGTCGGCAACCACGTGTTCCTTAGGATCTCGCCTACCCGTGGCGTCATTTGATTCGGCGTACGTGGAAAGCTTAGTCCTAGGTACATAGGACCGTTTGATATCCTTAAGCGAGTAGGTGATGTGTCCTATCGTCTCGCTCTTCTGTCGTCGTTATGTGAGGTACATGACGTATTCTATGTATCCCAATTACGATGGTACATCCCAGATCCGAGCCATGTCCTCGATCATTCGGAATTGGTTGTTAGTACTAACCTTTCGTATGAGGAAAGGCCCGTATCCATATTGGACTGAAGAGAGAAGATACTCAAGAACAAGACTATTAAGTTAGTCTGTGTTGCTTGGGGTCATCACTCTTTGGGTGAGTCAACGTGGGAGCGTGAGGATGATATCCGCTCGCGATATCCACACATGTTTAACTCGTAAGGTATAATGTCTTCCTTATGCCTTATGCTTTTTAATTCCTTACTTGCATAAATGATTGCTTGATTGACTGCTAGTCATAGCTTGCTTATGATTAATATAGCTTGCCCCGACATCTCTAGCCTCTTGATTAAATTTTGAGGACGGACTTCTTTTAAGGTGGATAGAGTTGTCATCTCCATTTTTTGTTATACGTATCTCCAGTATACATGTACGGAATCCCGACCCGTAGTTAGACTTGTCTTGCTTAGTTGATCCTAGTTTAATCTTGCCTTGGTTTATTATTGGGTTCATCCTGGTTCGGCTTGGCTTAGCTTGGTATATTTGGTTGGGCTCGGTTTGTTAGGACTTGGCCCAACATGCTAAACCCCCTCTTTATAGGCCACCGACCCGTTTCCCTCTCCTCATTCACTTCTTTATTTACTTCTTCTTCTTCCTCCATTAACTCTCTCCACCTACCAAGAGCCCTAGGCAAGTGCAACTTGCTTCATGGAGGAACTCAAATTTTGTTGTTCTATTGTCTTCCTCACGAGATTCTAAGACACTTTAGTACTTAGCATTTTTAATTTATATGGTTCATTTCATGTAGATCTAAGTTTGTTATATTTTCGGATTTTTTGGTTTTGATCTACCAAACCTTGTTATTTTCAAGTTTTGATTGTTCCATGTTGTAGAGAATTTCGTTCTATCCCATTTTGATCTATGGAAGTCCGAATTTTGACCTTAAATGAAGATTATCGGAGCTTGAAAGCCATGGCTTCCATGGTTCTTTTTTTCGGATCTTTGGAGAAGAAGAACAGTCTCATGCGGCACCCTCATGCGGCCAGTCTCATGCGACAACCTCATGCGGCCAGTCTTATGCGGCAAGCCTCATGCGGCACCCTCATGCGGCCATCCTCATGCTGCAACCCTCATGCGACCAGCCTCATACGACAACCCTCATGCGGCCAGCCTCATGCGGCAACCCTCATGCGGCCAGCCTTATACGGCAACCCCGTATGGCCAGTCTTTTGCGACAACCCTCATGGCAGGGTTATGTTTTGGACGTAGCATGATTTTAATATTGGCACGACTTTTTCATGAATACGACATGATAATGTAGGGATAGAACACGATGGTGACCCGTCGTAGTGCACGATTGACAAGTAACATGACATGATAGTGGCCCGTCGTGGTACACTCTTGATAAGTAAACCTAACATGATAACCTCGATATTATGTTGTGACGGCTAGCATGACATGACAAGAATGAATGGCCTGGACATCGTGGACGATTGTGTTTGTACAAATGAATCAGTATTGTCGTGCATTATGTCTAGGGCAGGGACCCCTAAGTACCACGGTCAGGGGTACCTATTGAAACTGAATAAGGCTAATAACTAGAATAAATCAAGTAGTTATGAAGCGATTTCTCAGCTATAGGCAATTCCGTTATCTGGGCGCCCCATCATGGGATCTGTAGCCTGCCGTCGAGTAGGACACATTTCTAGCACACCGTCATGTGTTGTACCCACCAAGCTACTTAAGGGTACATGTGTTTCTTGGACGATGTACCCACATGAACTCAACCCTAATTGCGTCTGGATAACCCGGATGGTCTGCAGGGCTGGTAGCTGTTGAAATATCTTATTGCGTCTTGTTAGTAACTAGGCCCGTGATAACCCTAGTTAGTTAAAGTATCAATTCGTACTTATTGCTTGGCCGTGAATGCTGGATGTAGAATCTATCCAGTCTAAGCCTTGTCTTGTTCTAGTACCAGGCTACTTCAGAACATGAATGTTTATGTTTAGCTTATTAATAACCGATCAGAATAATTTCTTATCCTCTTGGCATTTATTGTTCTATTGAAATTTTATGTCTTATTATTATCTTTCTTATTATCTGTTCTGATATGCTAGTTTTAGTTCTTAAGTGAAGCCTCCTTTGTGGCACTTGCTCTTTCTGGGATCTGATCCAGCTGGTTTTGCATGGCCAGATACCGGAGCAACTCCAGAGGATCTTCCTACCTTCCAGCCAGATGGTGACCACCAGACGTAACCCTGGCAACGAGTGGGTTTCCTCTTTGTTCTCCTACTCTATTGTAAATTTATTCTTTTAAGACGTTTAGCCGACGAGCACGTGTTAGCTCGATTGCACTTTACTTACTTTCTGCCTACGGACTGTAACATGATTGACAAATCCTAGGGTTGATCATGTATGACTGAAACTCTTACTAGTCTTCATATTTTGTATGACTAGCTTCATGATCATCCAAATATGTAATATATGGGATGCCTTACTATTGTATATTTGGTGCTCTGACATCTTGTAACTGCTATAACTTGCTTGAGATTGAGATAATAAGCTTGTTCATGACCTAAAGAGACTGATGGCTTGTAGTTAAACCCTCACGTATCTAGACAGCCATGACCGTATAGCGAGGTGGGTTGTACTTTAATATACGTAGCTGGCTGTGTTTGTCCCCGCTCTCCAGTATTCTGATTCTAGGGCGTGACATCGGTCGAAGCAATCGCCTGGACCACAACTTTCTTTGATCAAATGATCAATCATTGTAAGAAGTTGTTGAAGATTGAGCAGCCAAGAGACTTACCTGATGGCCACTACGACGTCGAAATCGACTAAGTATGGATATATTTACACTTTAGCATTTTATATATGGAGGACTACTTTTGTATACAGTAAATTATATTATTTTGAAATAAGAAGTCCAATATATGTTTTCCACTTTTACTTGTGTGCTATATGTGTCTATCTGTGTACAAAATGTATGAAAGTGTCATTGTGCAATTTGTGTTTACCTATGTGTTTTATGTGTATATCTGTGTGCAAAATGTATAAAAGTATCAGTGTCAAAATGTATCAATTTCAAAGAGTATCAGAGTTTGGGTTAGGACTGCCAGCACCCTGGCAGTCCTTCATTAAGTTAGGACTACCAGGGGTCTGGCAGTCATGTCCCAAACTCTCTGTGAAGAGAGTTTCATATACAAACTCTCTTCACTGAGAGTTTGGATTAGGACTGCCAGCACCCTAGCAGTCCTTTATTAAGTTATGACTGCCAGGGTGCTGGCAGTCCTAACCCAAACTCTCTGTAAAGAGAGTTTGGATATAAAACTCTCTTCACATAGAGTTTCAGACAGGACTGCCAGAACCCTGGCAGTCCGGTTCTGGCAGTTCTAACTTATTGAAGGACTGCCAGGGTGCTGGTAGTCCTGTAATCCCCCTTTCCGAAATTTTAATATATTTTTATTTTATTTTATTTGAATTATGATTTTTTAATTTTATTAATATTTAATTAATTAATTATTATTGAAGGCCCTAAGTCATGGTTAGGATTGGAGTACAAGATGACTAGAAATCGTGGCACGGATAGCGTTATCACATGCCTTGACTAATGAGTTAGCCATGGTAAGGAAGACCCAGCCATAAGTATGTCCCAACTATAGGAAAACCAGGCCAAGTTGTGACTTAACCTCTATAAAGAATTTAATTAAGTTATTTATTAATTTAATGACTTTTAGGAAACCCGGTTATGCCAATTTAGTCCGAACTGGATCCGGACCGGACCAAGCCCATGTAGGCATGCAGCGAGACCAAAGATGCCATGTAAACATATTTATGTATGTGCAAATACTTTGTATATATTTTTGGAAAATGCCAAATATTTTTTAAATATAAATTATACATATAATATGGATATTAATAAAATCAGATTGTATTTTAGAGTATTGATACGATTTCTGGAGCCCAGTAATGAGGGTATATGATATGCCCACCCAGAAACTACTATTGAATTATTTTAATTACTATTGGAATTATTATTATTAATGTTATTATTGTGGTTATTAAATATATATAAATTATTTATTATTAATAGTTATTATTATTTTATTTTTTATCAAAGATATATATATGTGTGTGTGTGTGTGTGTGTGTGTGTGTGTGTGTGTGTGTGTGTGTGTGTGTGTGTGTGTGTGTGTGTGTGTGCCTAAACTAGATCTAGATTAGAAAAGGATATTATGGAGTTTATTTAGACATGTTTATATGTAAAGGTATATGTGTGTATTTGTATGTGTGTGTGTGTGTATATATATATATATATATTTTTTTTTTAGACATGTTTATATGTGTATGTGTGTATTTGTATGTGTGTGTGTGTGTGTATATATATATATATATATATATATATATATATATTGGTTGATAAATGTATTAGAGAAAGAGATAAAGAAATATAATAATAAAAGAAAATAAAATAACCCAAAAGCCCTCTGAACCCGAGCCCAGGCCCGACTCCCTTGCAGCATACATATATGCGTCGAGAGAGAGAGGGGGATGTGAACATCAAAACCCTAACCCTAAACCTCACCATCCCGATCTGGTGACCAACCCCGCAGCCGTGCGCCGCCGCACTAGCGCCGGACTCGGCAGCACGCGCATCGCGCGCAGGGGAGGGGCGCGCGTGGGTGTGGTGGCGTATGAGTTAGGGTTTTCTCGTTTCAAATCCCTCGATCTCGATATATATATACATCGAGTGTATATGTCTTCGGGTTCAGGGGGGGACTTTGGATTGGGCCGGGCCTGGTTGGGGAAGGAATTGGGTTTTGTTTTATTATTCTTTATATATATATTTTTTTGAAGCGAAAGGTTCTTCTTTATTTAAAACATGAACGGATTACAGAGGACTCAAAAAACCACTACATACCCTGGAATACCCAAAACAACTCGACCCTCAATAAACCCATACCCAATCTACAGGTCACTCCTCACCCTATTCCTGTCTCAATGGATCGTAGATCCGCATATATATTATTGAGCATACCAGTGAAGGATGTAGCTCTACCCTCAAATATACGGCTATTTCTTTCTCGCCAAATATGCCAAGTTACGGCTACTAACCGAGTACAAATTCTTTGAAATTTCTGCCCTCTTCCCTGCAGGTCCCGGATCTCATCTACCACCTCCACTAGCCCTACTTGTCTTCTGATTGGTAGCCCCATCTCTTTTCTAAACGTCTGCCATATCTCATCCGAAGTCGAACATTCAAAAAATAGATGGTTTCTCGTTTCATTCCCTCCCCCATACAAAACACACCTGGGATCTTCAATATGCATTCCGAACTGGCTAAGTCGTTCCCTGGTGAGCAATCGATCTTTTATAGCTTTGTACGCGCAAAGTTGCCACTTTTTCGTCGCTCCTCGGATCCAAATGACTTCCGACCAACTAGCAGTGGTGGACGTTTGTCGAACTCTCTCATACGCAGCTGAATGCGAGAAATTGCCATCCGGAGAACCATCCCACGTCCATGAGTCTTCACCTGCTTCCTTTACAATCGGGATCCTATTAATTTCTTCGTCCAGCAAGGCCTGAACATGCCTGTTAGTAATACACCACTCCCCTCCGTTAATGAATGAGCTTAACGGCCCTTCCTGCCCAACCAGTTCGAACATAGGCCATCCCACGCGCTCAACTAAACTCTGTTTTCCTAACCAAGGATCCTGCCACGTGCTCGTCGTCCTTCCGTTCCGAATTACTCGGGTAATACATGATTTGAGGGTATCCCTCTGATCAAAAATATGCTTGAACGACACTGAATAGTTATTACTATGTGTCATAGACCAGAAGTTCTTAGTAGTAACATACCGTGCCCGCATCCAGTTCGCCCACAGGGACGTCCCCGTCAGGAATCTCCACGCCAATTTTAGTTTAGCCACTTCTTGGAATGTCATGAGGGATTGCAACCCGATCCCTCCTTCCTCTTTAGTCTGGCAAATCTCCTCCCATGCAATTGTATGCATTCCCCCTTTCCAGACAAAGTTTGCGCACAATCTTTCTATCTCTTTCACTGTACCTGTCGGAACGATGACAGCCTGGAACCAGTAGCTCGTGATCGCCCAAATCACCGACCTCACCAACTCGATACGTCCTCCGAAGGACAGAAGTTGAGGCTGCCAACTGTTTTCTATAAATAAATTCACTTTATTTATTGTGTATCTGGGAAAATTACAACTGTAGGAATCCGATCTAGAAGACGATCGCTTTATCCCTTAGACGATGCGAAGAAGAAAAGCTCTCAAAATTTCAACAGCAATTTAGATATCTGTGTATCTGTACAATGAATGAGAAAAGAACTCTATTTATAGAGTCAAAAAAAACTGAAAAAGATAACTGTCTCCACAGCCTCTGCATAGTTGAAAATCACGCAGGATTTAATATACACAGAGTTGTGAGCAGTTACTGGACGTGGCCTGTAACTGTTGGACACATGGCAATTATGTATGAGTCATGTGCAAGTTACAGGACACGCAAGCGAGAGATCAGTGGCATGGCTGCCACGTACTCCAATTTGATGAAATCCACGCAGGCTCGTTGAAGACGAAATCCACGCAGACTTGGCTCAGAAAGCTTCAAAATCCACGCAAACTTGGGGACAAGAAGCTTCAGAATCCACGCAGACTTGGGGCTAAAAGCTTCAAAATCCACGCAAACTTGACAAAGGAACATAGAAGTTCAAAATACACGCAGTCTTGAGGCAGAAGGCTCAAAATATACGCAAGCTTGAGGCAGGGCTGCCAGCTGTCTTGATTCGACGTGCCTCAACTGACACAAAATCTCTGACAATGATTACTTTGTCAGTCGCATTAAATGACAAGAAGCACTTCTGGTACGCCAACTTGATGAAGGCTGAGTCTTTTGAAGAAGATTTCAAAAGTCACGCAATAGTCGGCTATGATCTCTCGAGCTCCGTGCATACGTGGCATACGAGGAGACATTCTTCGACTGTCGTACGGCCAGTCATAATAACATTTCTGACAAATAATGAGCTGTCCCTAGCGTGATTTTTTAAACATTTGTCTTGATCAACTCAGCATGACTTTGAGACTCTGTTCTGATCAACTCTGCGTGACTTTAAGACTTCATTCTGATCAACTCAGCGTGACTTTCATTTTGAAGGCCTACAAAACCCCCTTCAAAGTTTTCGAAAAATGATAAATTATTTTGAAATACTTTGAAATTAAGATGATAAAATAAATTTAGTCACGCTGAGATGACTTTAAAGAGATATTTACTCCTTAATGATTGGACTGTTGGGATTCTGTGCAGTTAGGATCCCGTATCAGACTCCTAAATCGAGGCAAATAATGATGTGCTATTTAGAATTCTTTACGAGCCTATAAATAAGCCATAATCCATTTCTTTTATTCTTTACTTGCTTTTAGAGAGAGAATTCACAGAAGAGAAAACTTCCCTCCTCCGATGAACTTCGTCTTCTCCGACTTCCTCTTCCCTTTCTCAACAGCAATGGCTCCCAAGAAAGCTGACTCTCAGGCCAAGGGGAAAGCCCCTGCGACATCCTCTCGTGCCACTACTGATAGACTTCCTCGACGAGAAGTCACACATCCTCCCATTCAGCGTAAGTGATGGGGGAATACGAACTGTTGAAGATGAAGATGAAGATGAACTCCACATAGAATTTTTTTTAGGATCTTAAAACAAGTAATGAACTTCAGAAATGTATCCCCCCTTCTTAGGGCAAAGGATATTAATAAAGTATGCCCCCTCTTTAGGGTCGGCCATACTTCACATCTTTCTGTTTACGAAGCTCTGTGTTTCACGCAAATGAGCATGACTCTCATGACTCTGCGTGATTTTTCATGTTGGCAGAAATATCGATGTTTGAAATAGTCACGCAGCTTTCATGATGACTCTGCGTGATTTTTCATATATTGACAGAGATGTTGATGTTGAAATAGTCACGCAGCTTTCATGATGACTCTGCACGATTTTTTATATGTTGACAGAGATGTCAATGTTTTAATAATCACGCAGACTTTTGAGAGTCATCTTCTGGATAGATTAGTCTTGATCTGTCAGCGTGTCTTTGTCATTCTCACTCAAATGTGATTCTGGCAATGATGCGTGACCTTCATTCTAATCTGTCTAAACTTTGCGTGAATTAGTCAGCTGCATGATTTTTGATAGTATATCTATTTGAAGTCTGCGTGACTTTTAAAATTTCCTTTGAACACTGCCATACACACACAAGGCTCTTAGAAAACATATCTGACTTTGTCTTCTTTTATTTTCTTCAGTGAACATCCGAAGTGAGGAAGCAGAGAATGAGGGGCACTTGAGTTTCACATTTAAACATGATTTATCTCATGTGAAATTCCCTCAATTTGATCTTCCAGAAGCAAGATTGTCATTGTTGGCTAATCAAGATCATACAACCTTACTCTGCCTGATGAATGGTCAACCTTTTCAGAGTCTTGATCTGGTGTCCCACAAAAAGCCAGCATTTTTTTTCGGAGATGCCATAGCCCAGAAATCTCAGCCAAAGAGTATTAGAGAGAAGGTCTGTTTTTATTTTGAAGGTGATGTAAATCAACCAATGTACTGGCCAAAAGTTTTCAGGGGTTTGTCCATCATGAGATTCATGCATGCCAGCTATCCGAGAAAGATGTCCTGGCATTTAACAGAATACCAGCAGGCGAAAGCAAGCCGCATCATTTACCGGAAGGAGGGATTTTTAGTGCCCCAAAAAATCATGTATCAGTGTTTCGGGGTTTGAAGCCTGGATGCATACCACCTGAAGACTCATCGATACTGATGCCATTCAGAATGCCCATTTTCATAAACGAATTCATGGCAAACAAGAATGCGTTCTACCCCACCGATTCAACGCCGAGGATGAACGGCTTGATGAATCAGAAGAACGTTAGATGGAGGACTTTGGTCCACTGGACCTTGGAGAATTTTGAGACTGAGCTGAAGAAAATAAACCTCTATGATGCAGTCGTCAATTCATCCTACAGCTTCAGGCCTAACCCCTCCCTGTTCCTGGCCTTGATTGAGAGATACAATCACAGGACGGGGACATTTATGACTCCAAAAGGAGAGATGGGCTTTGCCCTTCATGAGATGGAGTACATCTCACATTTACCTTCAGGCTCGCTGCCGTATGAGGAGTGCGTGCCCACGACTGAAGAGCTGAACTTTCTATCAGAGAAGAACCCAGAGATGGTACATCTATTTGAAGAAATGATGTGCCATTTTGGCACATGCACTCTATATTACAAGAGTTCTAAAGATGAAGCCGGCAACCATATCCAGAAGTGGATGTCCTACCTTTTCATGAACCGTAAAAAGGATGATAAGAAGATAAACGAGAAGAAGTGGTATCAGATTAGCAACTTCAAGCCTCTCTCTGAGAGTGAAATCACTTATTTGCTGGAGAAATATGACTGCAAGGATTTCATAATCACTAAAGACTGGTACGAGTTCAAAGCTGGAACTACTTTCAACTCGTATGTGAGACAGAGTGGGAAGATGCTGTCAAGGAACGGTCATTTGGCCGGATTCTTATCTCTGTGGTTAAGAAGATTCATTGTTCCTGGCTCTAGTTCTTTGGACAGGATACACAGAGGCGTTATCTTTGCAGCGGTGCGCCTTATATATGGTTACAAGTTAGATCTATTATCAGCGATGACCTGTAGACTGAATGCAGGTCTTCGGAATTTTGTAACCAATATGCTTTCTGATCAAAGGAGGATGACTGAGGAGTTCCCATGGATAGAGATGCCTTTTACATATCTGTATGGCTGGCTCCTCCTCCATCATGATGGCATAATACCTCCAGGGGCAGGAGGGAGTGGCAGTCTTTTCTTGGAGAGGTACTCTGGAGAGACTTTATGGAAGGTTTATACCCTTCCAGAATGCAGAAATGTCCTGAATAGAGCGTCACATTGGTCCATTCAATGTGTCCCTCCACCATTGGGCTATGAGAGCATGCCCTTAAATATGATGGATGGAGATATGGGGAACAGATTAGATGATGTAGCCTTTCAGTGGTTACAGAGAATTCGGCCTTCTCATCTAGTGTACCGTCATGAAGATATGACGTATCTAGAGCCATATTTGCCAAGCCGATTTGCTAGGCAATTTGGATATAACCAACTTCACGTTGGGAACGCTACCACTTGCCTTTCTGCTCGAGGAGAGATTATCGACGGAGCTCGTGCTTGGAGATATTTTGCGGCTAGAGATACGAAAGTTATATTCTCCATGCCTAATCCTTTATCAAGCACAGGGACAAAGATGCTTTATACCTATGCTCGCTTCTATGTTTCGTCAGGTACCTTCAAGCCGAGTTTCAATCTGAAGACTTTTGTTGCGGAGGACGACCTAGCTCTGTCGAAGAGGTCAAAGAAGAAGACTATTATTCAGCAATTTTCTCCGAAACTCGTAGATGAGACAGCAGAGGTGGAGCCTCTATATGAATTATTCCAGGAGGGAAATTTTCCTGATGAGGTTCTTCCTCCTATATTTGTATCCCTTTCCAAGAGAAAGAGAAGTGATGAATCTGAGACCATCTCCAAAAGGAGTACTAAATCTCAGACACCTAAGAAGAAGAAAGGAGTGTCAATAACTGCTACTTCATCTTTAGGTGGCATCTCGGTTGATGAAGATGATGCCGCCGATAAAGACGAAGAGACTGATGAAGACTACGCTCCTTTGATAATAAGGAGGTCTAGAGAAAAATATGTCAAGAAGACCATTAGCAAGATGAAAGGCAATGAACTCCTAGAAACAATTATGAGTGGAGGAATTTTGCCAGAAATCAATAAAACGGCTTCTACTGAACAAACAAAGTCTGATGATATTCAGCTTCCAGCAGCTTCAACTGAACAGACTGAGGTGGAATCCGCTCAAGCTCAGGAAACTACTGCTCCAACAACAAGCGGAGTAGCTATTGAATCCTCGGAAATGAGGATAATCCCATTTGATCATGGAACAAAAGGCATCATTCAAGCACTGGATGACCAGATTGATTATTCTGCAGAAGAACCAGCTCTGGCCGAAACTACAGAACAGCCAGAAGTTTCTAAAACCCAAGCTGAAGAGAATATTTCTTTGACCAAAGGCGATGAAGACGTGCCGGCGTCCGAGCTATCAGCTGCTGATGATTTGTTGAAGAATATTTGTCAAGACATCATTCTTCGAACTGACATTTCAGAGAGGACTGGACCGACAGTCAATACTGAGCTAGCTATCATCGCTGTTCCTGAGATTGATGAAGATGTAAATATCATAGACTCTGGATCAGATACTCATCCTGAAGCTGGGGATGAAAAAGAAGAAGCAGAAACTGAAGGAGGAGAAGATTGGCATACTGGCACTTCTACTCCTTATGATGAGGATAAAGTCAAGGGAAACAGAATAGAACTTAGCCCCGAGCCTGCTCAGTCTCCGGATAACGCTCCAGCACCCAGTAATTCTGGAGCTGGAAGCAGCCATATGAAGCAGGTGTCGGATACTATCATGAACCAACTACGAGAAGACGCCAGACTCCCCCAACATATTGAATATGAACCTCAGCCTGGTAGAACTTTATTTCAAATTCTGTTTCTGCTGTTTCTTTTTCTCTATATGCTGATTTTTATTATTTTCTTTGATTATAGGAACTGCTGCAGCAATGAGTTCGACTCATGCTCCGCTTATCCAGGCTGATGCTGATGAAGGGAGTTCACACTTGCCAACTTCTCCAGTAGCGCCTACTTCTGCCCCCAGGGTAGAGAATATTCAAGCTTCTTCTTCAGTGATGACAGTGACACCTGGATTTGAAACTGGACTAGCAAGAACTCTGGGAATGTATTCAGAGATCATTTACTCATATCTAGATACATATTCCAGACGTTTCTTGAAGGATGAAGCTATGCCATTTTCTGATCTTCGAACTATGGTCAAGTTCCCGCTCATGGCGTTACGACATGCTGGTTGTGAATCTCTGTGCATATTCTTCGAACATCTTCTAGATGAGTTGGAAATAACTATCCAAAAATACTGGGAGACTCAGAAAGAAGACATTCAATCTTTAACTGCAACTGAGATCAGTCAACTAGAGCATGAAGCTCAGTCCCAGCAAGCTGCATTGGAAGCATTTCTTGCCTCTTCTTCTGAGAAATTAGTAGAAAAGGGCGAAGAAATATTAGCTACTCGTCAAAGAGTAGAGCTTCCGGAGAAGGATAAAGCGTCCAAGGCTGAAGAACTGAAGATTTTGAAAGTGGAATTGGCTCGCCTTCAAGAGCGAATTGCTGTTATGGAGACAGAGCAAGCTGAGGTTACTGCTGCTTATATTTCTGAAGCTGAACGCTGTGAAATTCTTCAAATGGAGCGAGAGCGAATGCAGGCGGAACAGATTGAAGAAGCTAACCGTCTCCAGACTGCTATTATCATTTTTGATGAACAGAATGTCACAGTGGAAGCAGCGGAACGAGTTCACAAGACTCATGAAGAGAAATTGAATGCTGTTCATGAACGTATCAGGGAGTTAATAACTCCCAATAAGTGAATCTTTTTTCATTCTCACTTGTATCCAATGTTTTGATTATGAATGGAAAATGAGAATTTTTGATCTGATTTATGGTTTTGCTGTTTTGTTAATGATATAGAAAATATGTTCAGAGGTAAATAATACATGACACATTTCAATAGAATAGAATATACAAACAAGCTTTGTAATTCTATCAGATGATATTAAACCAGAAATGATCTTAGTTTAATACTGATTAGAAAAAATAGAATTCAGACATAAAAATATCTTTGAACTCGATTTTTCATGAACGAATAAACCGTCAGGTATTAATGAACGGGGTGAACCGTCGGGTAAATGTGATAAATGAACGGATGAACCGTCAGACATTAATGAACGGACGAACCGTCAGATAAATGTAATAAATGAACGGATGAACCGTCAAGCATTAATGAACGGACGAACCGTCGGATATAGCAGAAATCTAACAAGAATGAACACTTCTACTCTTCAACATAAAAATGTCGTCTGAAGAAGCATCCAAGAAAGCTGAAATTGTCTCGAAGGTTTAGAAGGATTTTGGGGTCCTTTGTAAAAGAATATTGGAATGTCTCCTGGCTTTCTGCTGGGAACCAGAAAATATGAAGTTTGTGCTGATTCTAAGGATACATCTGTATGGAAAGTCTGTACAACTCCTATGGTTATTGTTCTCAAGTCATCTAACAAATGTAAATAACTATGAACATGATTACACACATCTGCATACTGCAAAGATGGAGACTTTTCATTAACTTTAAAAGTAGCAGTATTTACATTGGAAGAAGGCTGAACTTTAGAGATTTTAGCCAAATCAATGACCAAAGGAGGAGAAGAAGAACGAGAAGAAGTTTTGTTTCGATTAAGATCGATAACAAATGGCTCAGTAGAGGTGAGCTCCCTTGAAGCTTGAGATGGAAGAGTAGTCTGCCCTCCAACAGGGATTACCAGAGTATCCTGTTTCACATGTGAAGACACAGGAACTGTAATACGCCCACTGACAGGAATGATCGGTGTATCTTGAATAGACGACTGAGGTAATGGAGAGATCCGTCCACTTACTGGAATGATGAAAGAACCTTCTCCAGAGGATTTAGGAGATTGTTGCTGAGTAATTTGACCTTTAACAGGGATTATTAAAGTCTTACTTTGTGAATCCTCTTTCTTCATAGCTTGTATCACCCTTGTATACTCTTCTTTATACATCCAGGAATCATTGAAATAAGCTTCAACCCCGTGGAAGGGATTTATATCAGCCACTTCTTTTTGTACTCTTCCATTGCTGTCAATGTATTTAAAGCACTGATGAAGAGTAGAAGGCACCACATGATTTTCAAGAAGAAAGGGCCTCCCCAGAAGAAGGTTATAAGACCCTACGATCTCGATCACATAGAAAGTGACTTTGGATCTGAAATCGCCAATCTGAAGTTTCAGATGAATCTTTCCCAGAGGCTCGCTTCGGCTTTGATTAAATCCCAGGATAGTAGTAACCGTCTTGGAAAGCTTGTGAAGAGGAATTTTCAATTCATCCAACAGGCTCTTCGGCATTATGCTTATAGCAGACCCTGGATCAATGAGGATACGATCTATCTTCATTGTATCGATATAACCGGTGTAGTAGAGAGGCCGATCATGTCGATTATCCTCCAATAGCATATCGTCTTGTGTGAAGGTGATATTTGGGATAATCTCCAATACACTGTTGCAATGTAAGCAAGTGACAGGTTCTTCACTTGGCTTCTTTAATTGTGCAAGACAAGAGTCTTCCTGAAGAAGTGCTTCACTTAACGTCTCCCGAGTCTCTTTGGAAAGACGTAGAAGTTCAAATAGGGACATTCTAGCTGGAGTATTAGCAAGTTGCGCTAAAATATCGAAATTATAAGGTTTCTGAAGCCCAAGAGGAGGGGACTTCTTGATTGGTTTATCAAACCGAGCCTGTTGTTTGCCTTTCTCAAGAGCTGTGGGCTTGGAAGGAGCAGGTTCAACTGGTGCAGTGGAAGGAATAGGTACAGCGGATGATTCTTTTTCAAGAGGAATATTAGGAACATCTTTATCAACAAGGGGGATATCAAGAGTATCCTCGGGATTCTTGGAATAATCCTTCAGATAAGGTTTCCCTGTTCGAGTAGCACCAGCAAGTGCTTCTTCTTTATCTTTTGGCTCTGCGTCAGGAGTAGATCCGAGAGAAGTCATATGACATGACTTTATCTTTCCAGCCTTCTTGGACTTTCTAGATGTAGTCCTTTGAAGATGAGGAGATTCAAAGTCTGCCACTAGATCAAGATGAATCCACATGATTTCTCCTGTTTCCATAGTGATTGGTACTAACCCTTTAGACTGTGGAGGAGGAATACTCACTATCTCAAGAGTTGCCTTGGGAATAGGAATGATCCCGCTTTCCAGGAGTTGAGGAGGGAAATCTCCGAATTGCATAGAAACGACATTGGATGTGACGGTCTTCTCTTTCGGAGTAAGAGAGATAGCTCCAGATTTAATCATTTCTTGGATCTTTTCTTTCAGTACATAACATGTACGAATTGTGTGACCCAACATCCTGTGGTACGGACAGTATTTAGGATGATCTGTCTTACCAGCTTCATCAGGTTTCTTGATTTCAGGTAATTGTATTTTATTACCTTTCAGTAGACATTCAAAGATACCAAGGACATCATCGTCATCAAAAGAGTATTCTTCCTTGGGGCGAGGTGTTCTCGGTTGTTGAGTTGTAGAGGCATGAGAAGTTTGAACGGTCGATGCATCTTTACTCTGAAGATTAACTTCAAGAGTTTCTTTTCCCTTGCTTTTATTGAATTTAGCAGTATTTTGACCTGTTTCTTTAGGATTCATCTGTACTCCTAAACCTTTGAAGGTTTCAGCACTGATCTCTGCAGCTTTGGCACTAACTATGAAGGAAGGCCAATCTTGAAATTGAGTAGATCCTGTCCACATGCTGATTATTGGCAACAAATTTGATTTGCATGTGTCGATTGTGACAGCATCAGGAGTTCTAAGAGGCATCTTCAGAGCTTCTCTTCGAAACCGTTCAATGAATTCCTCTGTAGTTTCATTATTTTTCTGCTTGATTCTTATAAGAGCAGACATAGTCATGTCATTGAGCCCTTCATAGAATCGTTCAAGAAACATTTGTTTGAAACCGGCAAATGAAGTAATACACCCATCAGGGAGACTTCTATACCATTCATAAGCCGTTCCTTTGAGACATCCGACAAATACCCGAGTAAGGAGGGCGTCGCTTGGTTGCAGCTGGTCAGTCATTACCTCAAAGTGATTAATAAATTGACTTGGAGAAGTGGTTCCATCATAGAATGAGATAGTAGGAGGCTTGTATTTAGGAGGGTATGATACTTGCTTCCATTCTATCGGATAAGGTTGCTTGATGCCTAACCTTTGTAAACCATCTTTCTGTTTGAATGCCTCGAATTGAGTTCTGAGATTCCTCAATTCTTCAGTAACAACTCCGGAGGACTGTGGAGTTGTAGCTTGTAGAGAATAGTTGGGAGGAGGAACAGCATTATAAGTACTACCCCCAGCTCCAGAGTGACTAGGAACTGGTTGAGCTTGCCCAGGAGTATTGGACTGGACTGCTGGAGGAACATGGACTGGACTTACACTATTGTCAATTGGTGTAGCATCTCGTACAGTCTGTCGATTTTGCAATTGGGCTGCCATGAGTTCATACATCGACTTCATATTATCATCCATAGACTTCATTTGCTGTTCCAAAGAAGCAATTCTTTGTTCTTGAGGAGTCATCGGAGAAGAAGGTTCAGCAGTATTCCCATCGACCATATATGTTGTGACTGTACGAGGGATTTTTGATGAACTGGTGGATGTTGTTTGTTCTGAATCACTGCTTTGTGTATCAAAGTCAGTTATAGGAGAACTACCCCCAGTAGGAAGAGGTGGGAAGTTAGATTCCCTAAGAAATTCAGAATCATCTTCAGGAATCAAAGTCCTTTGAGTAGAAGCCAGGACCCTTGATCTGGTGCCTCTATATACTCCATCTGGACTATCATTTCTACCCCCAGTATCCCGAGAGGTCATGTTGACAGAAGCATACAGAGGTTCATCTTCATCAGGCATAGGTTCATACTGAATCCGATTGAAAACAGATTGTCGTTTAGTTTGACATCTGCATTGCATTGTGACTCTCGGCTGGAAGTCACATTTACGATCAACATAGTTCTGATCCATTGATTGACATCTGCACTGAATTATGACTCTTGGCTGGAAGTCACATTCAGCATGGTCCATTGACACAGAATTATTCCTTCTCTTCTGTTGAAGATGTTCTCGTAGATCTGTCTGTAAAGATTGAGGTATATCAGAGAACATTCTTTGTGCATTTTTAGGAATATATTTCCAGTTCTTGGGTCTTGATGGCTCTTGATTATATAGAGAGTGATTAATATGAGCCACATAATTTCTAGCATACTCTGCATCTGGATCTCTTGCTTTTGTTCCCGATTGGTATGGTTTTTTGACACCAGAAGTGTTTCCTAAACGGATTTGATCAAGTTTTGCTCTTAGATCAGTTGGAGGTAACACATTGGTTTTTAAAACTTGGAGTTTTCCTTCCATTGATCTGGATATTTGTAGAGAGGGAAGAGTTGAACCATCCTCTTGATTAGGAGTTGGTAACAGACCCTCTTTTATAGACAAATTCTGTGCCCAATTCAAAGAAGTCGTAGAAGAAGACATTAAGAAATGTTTCTTCTTAGACTTATTCAAGTTTTGGGACATAGAATGTCCAGAAGGAAGAGTAGTCAAAAGACCATCTCCTTTTCTTTGACTAACAAAATTGTCAGTCAAAGCTGTTCCTGAAGTAAAAACTACAGGAGCAGAAGAAACAACTAAAGAATTGTTTCTTTTTGAAGGGACTTTGTGTGGAGGAGCAAGACCACCCCCAGTTCTAGTAGAACTTGGCAAAGAAGAAGAGATAGCTAAAGAGCTATTCTTCTTAGAGCATGCTGGTAACCATTTGGCTAAAGAGCCTGTATTGTCAGTATATAGAGTCTTGGCTAAAGAGCAAGATTTTGGTGAAATACACGCTGAAACAAATTTGGCTAAGGAGCCAGTGCTACCAGCGTGACTTTTGACTTTAGAAATACACGCTGGAACAGGCTTGACTAAGGAGCCAGTGCTGCCAGCGTGACTTTTGGAATTAAGATTGCACGCTGGAACAGGCTTGACTAAAGAGCCAATGCTGCCAGCGTGACTTTTGGAATTAAGATTGCACGCTGGAACAGGCTTGACTAAGGAGCCAGTGCTGTCAGCGTGACTTTTGGCTGCTGTTGTCTTCGAACACACAAGAGTGTGTGTGCTTGCAGTAGGCTCCTTGCTAGTGTTAGGAGTAGACACTGTGGCAGAAAAGTCACTATTGGTTGCCAACTGATTCTTAGGGACATAGACAGATCGTCCCTTCGACTTGGCAGTAGTGATGGAGACTGAAGTGGGCTTGCCACCCTTAGCCCGCTGCATTTCTTCGTAGGCGAGTTGATCGAATTGGATCGATATCACCTTTTTCGTCGAGCCGACTGACGAAGTGTCGCATTGAGTTGTTACCATCTCAGAAGAGAAGATGGTTTTCCCCAGCAGAGTCGCCAATTTGTTTTCTATAAATAAATTCACTTTATTTATTGTATATATGGGAAAATTACAACTGTAGGAATCCGATCTAGAAAACGATCGCTTTATCCCTTAGACGATACGAAGAAGAAAAGCTCTCAAAATTTCAACAGTAATTTAGATATCTGTGTATCTGTACAATGAATGAGAAAAGAACTCTACTTATAGAGTCAAAAATAACTGAAAAAGATAACTGTCTCCACAGCCTCTGCATAGTTGAAAATCACACAGGATTTAACATACACAGAGTTGTGAGCAGTTACTGGACGTGGCCTGTAACTGTTGGACACATGGCAATCATGTATGAGTCGTGTGCAAGTTACAGGACACGCAAGCGAGAGATCAGTGGCATGGCTGCCACGTACTCCAATTTGATGAAATCCACGCAGGCTCGTTGAAGACGAAATCCACGCAGACTTGGCTCAGAAAGCTTCAAAATCCACGCAAACTTGGGGACAGAAAGCTTCAGAATCCACGCAGACTTGGGGCTAAAAGCTTCAAAATCCACGCAAACTTGATGAAGGAACATAGAAGTTCAAAATACACGCAGTCTTGAGGCAGAAGGCTCAAAATATACGCAAGCTTGAGGCAGGACTGCCAGCTGTCTTGATTCGACGTGCCTCAACTGACACAAAATCTCTGACAATGATTACTTTGTCAGTCGCATTAAATGACAAGAAGCACTTCTGGTACGCCAACTTGATGAAGGCTGAGTCTTGTTGAAGAAGATTTCAAAAGTCACGCAATAGTCGGCTGTGATCTCTCGAGCTCCGTGCATACGTGGCATATGAGGAGACATTCTTCGAATGTCATGCGGCCAGTCATAATGACATTTCTGACAAATGATGAGCTGTCCCTAGCGTGATTTTTTAAACATTTGTCTTGATCAACTCAGCGTGACTTTGAGACTCTGTTCTGATCAACTCTGCGTGACTTTAAGACTTCATTCTGATCAACTCAGCGTGACTTTCATTTTGAAGGCCTACACCAACCCTCCAACCGATTCTGCACATAAGTAATCAGCTCCTTGCACTCCATGTTGGTCACCTGATTAATCGACAGGGAAATACCAAGATATCGAACTGGTAGCGCTCCTTGCTCGATTCCAAGCCTCACCGCCCATTGATCCTGGCACGGACAATCTTTGCTGAAGAATATTTGGGACTTATTTCTATTAAGCGCCAATCCCGCCCTTCTCCGAAACACCTCAAGTAATTGAATGAGAGCAGTGATCCCCTTATCCGTGGGTTCCATGAAGACCAGAAGATCATCTGCATAGATGAGATGCAATACAACTGGGCTAACTCGACGATACAGCGGCATGATATTCCTCCTATGCACCTCCACATCAAGCAAGCAAGTAAAGTACTCCATGACGATGGTAAATAAATAGGAGGAGAGGGGGTCCCCCTGTCAGAGCCCACGTCTGCTGCCAAAATACCCCTGTGGTTGCCCATTCACAATCACCGAGAAGGTAGGAGTGGTGATACACTCTTCTATTCGATCGACCCACCATTGGTCGAACCCCATGCTCTTGAGAATCTTGCAGAGAAATCTTCTATTCACCGTGTCATAGGCCTTCCACAAATCAAGTTTAATGCATCCTTTCTGCCCTCCAGACTTATTGAAATCTCGAACCAGTTCGTGAGCGAGTAAACAATTCTCTCCGATCGCCCGATCCTTAATGAATGCTGCTTGATTAGCCGAGATGAGCTCCTGCATAAGAACCTGCATTCTGTTGCACATGATATGAGTAATAATCTTATAAATAAAGTTACAGCACGCGATTGGTCGGAAGTCTCCCATATCCGAGGCTCCCGCTTTCTTGGGGATGAGCACAAGAAAAGTATGGTTGATTTTGCGGATAAGTCGGCCGGTTGTAAAAAAGTCGTCCACCACTTCGAGGATGGAACCCCTCAACTGGTTCCAATGATTCTTAAAGAACACCGCATTGAACCCGTCCGAGCCAGGAGACTTGTCCGGGTCCGCTCTCTTGATGACTTCGTCGATTTCCTCTATCTGGATCCTCCTGCGAAGGACCGCATTCCCGGCTTCCGTAACAAGGCGCTTGCAGACGATGTCAGGTCCTTCCTCGTCCTCCTCTACGTCGTTGTACAGATCAGTATAAAAAGCCATCGCTGCGGTGCTGATTTGATCGGGCGGGGCCGCTATTTCCCCATCCGCAGATAGTAATTGCGCCGTCGAGTTTCGGTGTTGTCGCGCTTTCACCGTGGCATGAAAAAATTTTGAGCACTTGTCCCCCTCTTTTAACCAATTACATTTAGCTACCTGTTTTAGATGGATTTCCTCCTGAAATCAAAGACTACGGACCTCATCCTGGAGGACCAGCTCCCGCCGAGCCAGGTCAGTATCAAATGGCTCATATATATATATATATATATATATATATATATATATATATATATATATATATATATATATATATATATAACCATATTTACACACACATATATATATTTATATATGATTGATACTTCCTAATTTCTAAAAATCATAATATTAAATCTTCCTAGTAGGATTATTATAACAATATGTACACAGGTATAAAATATATTCATTTTCGAAAATAGGAGATAACCAATAATAATTATATGCATATATATACACATCAACTATCATAACAATAATAATAACAAATGTAGGAGAACAAAATACAGTAAATCAATACTAGATGTACTTGAAATTGCAAGTATAGCCTAAATATCGACAATTGTACAAGGATAGCTAAGTATGATTTTTATCCTATTTCAAAAATAGGATATCAATTCAATAACAATAACATATATATATATATATATATATATATATATATATATATATATATATATATATATATATATATATATATATATATATATATATCCTTTATATATTTATATAAAGGATATATATATATATATATATATATATATATATATATATATATATATATAAAATATATATATATATATATATATATATATATATATATATATATATATCCTTTATATATAAAATACCTATTTAGACAATCAAAATTAATAAATATAATATGTACGTCTACATGGACGTCTTTGGTCTCACTACGGGACTACAAGGGCTCGTTTTCAGTTCGGGTCCAGTCCGAGCTAAATCGACACAACCGATCTCCTATAAGTCATAATATTAATAAATAACTATTTAGTTTGTATATGGAAGTCAGGTCACAACTTGGTCTGGTTTTCCTAGTTAAGACACACTTATGGTTCGGCATTTCCCTATCATGGCTAAACACTAGTCAAAGCACGCCACGCACTACCCGTGCCATGATTCCTGGTCGTCTTGTACTTCAAAACTCAACCATAGCTAAAGTCATCTACCGTAATAATTAACTAAATAATTATTTATAAAATCCTAATATCATAATTCAATAAAATAAAAATATTTTAAAATTTCGAAAAGGGGGATTACAGTCTCTGGATGCCATCTCTCCACAAAGACGGATATGAGGGCACTGTCCATTGTCCTATAGGCGTATCGAGCCAAATTCTGCAAGCCGCTCGGAATGATCTTGCTCTGGACGGCCTCCGATAAGCTGTCAAATTGCCAGGCCACGGATTTCTTCCCGTGGCTCACGGCCCTAAGTATACGAAAGTACCTCTGTATGTCGGACAACAAGATAAAATTAGAATTATGAAATACATATATATATATATATATATATATATATATATATATATATATATATATATATATATATATATATATATATATATATATAGTAGACTAAATGGAAGCTTACAAACGTAATGTACATATCGGGTTCTTCCATATTTCATAAGCAATGTGGTTGTCAAACGAAACCAATACTGAGCAACTGGGTGGATGGACAGGCTCCTGAGAAGGACCAGACTTCTGAGAAGGACCAGAACTGTCACGTGATAGGAGTTGGTCAATAGGCACGTTGTCGTCATCGGAAGAAGATGGAGGATTAGGAGGAGCTCGTTGCTTCGACCGAGCAGGGGGTGCCGGTCGCTTCATCCAAGACCGACCAATCGCTCCAGTGACTTCGCTTTCTGGAAGCGGTTCGAAAATTCTTATCGGTCTCTCAAGAGGACGGCCCGTAGCGCCCTCCTTGCGCGCCAACACGGTGGGCCGTATTCTTTTGGGAGCGGTCGCAGGAATGCAGGACAACATACATTTATTAAATAATATAAAAGAAAATAGACAACAGGAAAATATGAAGTCCTACAATTATTTTGGACTACATGAAGCCAAGAAGTACAACATTATTTTAGGACTGCAGAACAACTGGCAGTCCAAATGTTAAGGAGGACTGCCAGACTTCCTGCAGTCCTCTTTCATAAGAGAACTGTCGGCTACCTGACAGTCCTCCTTAACATTAGGATTGCTAGTTGTTCTGCAGTCCTAATGTTGTCAGTCGCGACTGTAGCAACCGAACGACTACAACAACACGATACTTTGTCGTGTTCTAGGGTTAGGGTTTCAAGAAAAATGTTGGATTTATCGTGTTCGAAAAATCCATTCATAAACCGTAAAGTGTTCTAAACCTAATTTATCGAAACTTTTTAGAGAATTAACAAAGATTCTTTGAATTTGAAAAAAAATGTAGAAAAATGTAGAAGAAATTAGAAAAAAAAATACCTAGATTCTGATGAGGGTTTGGACTTGCGTGTCATCTCTTGGATTTGAAGGAATATAGAAGAAATTTAGGGTTAACAATTTGGAATGGAGTTGTGGAGAAAAGAATAGGGTTTTAGGGTTTTAGAGAATTTTGAAGAGAGAGAACGAAATAGAGGAAATGAAATGTGAGTGAGATTTTTTATTTATTTTATTTTTTTGGGAGGGGGGCTAGCTCCAACTAATTTTTAGGCTCCCTAGTAAAAGTTCCACCTTCTTGGGCTAGCCCCAAGTAACTTTGGGTGTGCCCTTAGAAATTGCCTTGTCATAAGTACTTACAAAAACTGCGTACATCTTGGTGTTTCACAACTCATTAGACAAGTTAGACATCAGAGATATGTATGCACCAACTTGAGAAAAAGTGTTGGTATGAGTTGTCATCAGAAATTGTCAGGGGTATAAGGATTGATTGGCAATCCTGCCAGATAAAAATGAGATATTTTATTCTCGCCTTAAAATTAGCTTAGCCGAGAGTATGTTCAATTGTAATGCTATTTCTATACAGTCATTTTTTAAAAGAGTCATGAAAAATAAAAATATATACATAATTCTTTTTCCTTTTTTTTCAAATTAGATGCTTAATTTTATCCTCATGATATAATAGTATGTAGGCAATATGATAGTCTAGATATCCTAATATATATTTTTTTATACTTTTCTACTTTTTATAAAATTATGTAATACTTCTATATCTTGTGTAAATGAGATGCATGGTACAAGTCGTTAATATGCGTAGGACGGTCTAACGGTTCAAAAGTGAGCCGTCCAAGCCGTTTAATATCAGACCAATTATTATTTTAAATCCTTATAATTAACTACCACTAATACGTCATGTAAAAATAATTTGAAATACTTAGGCTAATTCTAAGGGCACATCATTTTTTGCTAGGGCTATCCTTTACTAGGGAACAGCCCATAATAGTGGAACTTTTACTAGGGACAGTCTGAAATTTACTTGGGGCTAGTCCACTCTCCACCCCACAAACCCTTTCTCCCACTTCATTTTTTATTTCCTTTTTCTCTCTTCTAATTTCTCAGACCCTAAAACCCTTTTCTCTTCTCCACAACTCCACTCCCAAAATTCCTACCCCTAAATTCCTTCTCCATTCCTCCAACTCCAAGCAATGGCATCCAAGCCTCCAAGCAATGGCACCCAAGCCTAAACCTCCATCACAATCTAGATATGTTTTGACCTATTTTGCTATTTTTTCGTTTTAATAAACTTTTCCAAAAAAATTCCCCAAAAATTTCCCCTAAACCCTAAATTCCTTCTCCATTCCCCCCAAAAATTCTAGGTCACATAAGTAATGCTCAAAATAATTTGATAAAATAGGTTAGAACAAATTTAGGGTTCATGAATGTATCTTTCGAACACAATAAATTAATTTTTTGCATCAAATCCTAGCCCTAAAATTATTGCTTTTAGCCTACAGTCGGCCACGAAAATGACAGGACTGCATGCAGTCTTGCAGTCCTACAATAGAGTATAACTGCATGCAGTCCTGCAGTTCTGGTTAATATTAGGATTAGTTGCAAAGGACATAATTTATTTATTAATGCAATAGTTGTTGCAGTACGTAAGGGGCTGTTTGGATAGATGTAACTCTTTGGAAGTGTAAAAGTGGCACTTACTTCATGTTGAGTTACAGTGCACTTGCAGCAAGTGGCACTTTCCAAAATGTGTTTGGATATAGTATTTTTTGTCTCCTGCAAGTGGAAAAAAATGAGTGGATTGTTTGGATGGTTGTTGAAAGTGAAGAAAAATGAGTTCGGTTGTTTGGATTGTTGAAAGTGGAAGTTTGTTAGAGATTTGGTAAACCTAGGTATGATTACCCCCTTTTTTTTTGTATATACATTAAAAATTACACTAATTTAACAAGTTTATATAAATATTGCACTAAATTTTAGGCTTACATAATTAAATGATTAAGTAATTAAGTGTCATACTTAAATGATTAAACGGAAAAAATACATTAGCTATCTACTTAAATAATTAAACTCTTTGGATAAAAACGGATTCACACAAAAATCCATTCGCAGCATCTCAAACTCTCTCTCTCTCTCTCTCTCCACTCCTCTCGTACTCTGGATTCTTCTTCTTCTACACAAAACCCATTCTTCTTCTTCTACAATTTTTTTCGATCTCTCTCTCTCCCTCCACAGGCTCTTCTTCCTCTAGATTCCTCTTCTACAATTTTTTTTTTCAAACACACTTTTCTCTCTTTTTCCAGACTTTTACTAGTGATGATGAGACGAAGGAAGAGTCGGTCGGTGACCTGAGTCCCTCTCCGTTGCCTCCGCCCCTCCCTCCTCTCCGCCTCGGCGCCGGATTCCTCACCCCCACCTCGTCATCCTCGGCGACGATGACCGAACCTTGACCGTCGTCTGGCTTCGGAGTTCGTCGGCGCTTGAGGCTGTTAGGAGCTCACCGGAGTTTGAAGCTTCGGAGCTCCCCACGACGAGCCTCCCTGTGCCCCCTCGCCACCTGCAGGCGACTTGTGCTTGTCGTGTGCCACAGCACCAACGCCAACGTTCCCAACCGCTTGGGGCGTGTTTGGTTCGTGGAAACTCGGCTGGATTTTCCGATTTTTGATGAAAGTGGCTGAACTCTCACGAGTTCTAGTGTTTGGTTTGCTAGATGAAAGTCAGATTTTTGGGGTGACAAGAAAGGTGGGCAGTTCCTGTCCCCCACCATTTGTTCACTTTTAACATCCTGAAAAAAATGAGGAAAGTCTCCTCTGGAACTGGAGGAAAGAGAAAGAGGTTGAAAAAAAATTCGGGGGAGGAAGTCGTGGGAAGAAGCAACGAGTTCGGTCCAGCCATAGCTGTTGTGGACTACCCCGTCTCGTCTACAGACGGAGCCGTTGTGGTGCCGGCGGAGCCGCAAAAATGAACATCGGAGTGGTCCGGCAACTCGTGGACGACTGGAGAGAGATGCGTGCGGCGAAGGCGTCGTTGACGGGAAGAGGAGGATGAGGTGGTGGTGGTGGTAGGCGGTGGGAAGACGAGAATGAGGTGGTGGTGGGGAGAGGTGGCAGTGGGAAGAGGAGGAGGTGGTGGGAAGAGGTGGAGGAGGTGGTGGTGGGGAGAGATGGGTGGTGGGGAGAGGTGGCGGAGGGAAGAGGAGGAGCTGGCTGTGGGGAGAGCTGGCTGTAGGGAGAGGTTGAGGGGAGGAAGTAGAGAGAGAGAGAGTGTGTATAAGATATTTATTGGATATTGATTTTATTTAGGGTTAATTAATTTGATTTAATAGTTAATTTAGTTTAATATGTTAATAATTGTTATTAACTATCATTGTTTAATATGTTAATACTAATTCAACGAAAATTAGTTGGAAAGAAAAAAAATAGGGGTAACCATACCTATGTTTAATATATCTCGAACCAACATCCACTTTCAACAACCATCCAAACAACGGAACTCTTTTTTTTCCACTTTCAACAACCATCCAAACAACGAAACTCCTTATTCCTCCACTTCATATTTTTCAATTCCATCAACCAAACAACTTTTGGAAACTCAAAATTTATGCGTACGCATCGCGTGCGCAAATTTCGTTTTTCCACTTTCGCACTTTCATACACTTTCGTGCAACCAAACAGCCCCTTGGTCAGTTGCTGACGACTTGCAGCCCACTCCTCTCACTTTTCTGATGTAGGTGGGGAGGGATTAAATTGAGGGGGACAGTAACTCTGATGTGTCAGAAACACTTACATCACAATTGTTGCAGCAAACCAAACGCATGAACTCTGTTCACTTTCACAGCAAGTGGCCACTTGCTGCATTTTTCTCGCCAGTTGCTGGCTACCAAACAGGCCCTAAGTGCAAAACTAGTATGTGAAATTTCTAACTTTTTTAGTCCCACAATTGCAAAGGACAGAAACAGGCCTACTCTGGGACCTCAAGGGGCCATATGTTGGTTTTTGGCCCCACGTCATTAAATTTTTGGTCCCATCTCATGAAAGTTCTGATTTTATGTGCAGATGTGAGCTTTGATGCGGATCAAATTTTTCGTAACTGTCCTTTTTTTTAAAATTAGACTCAACCCTAAAATAAAAATTGACCCGGACCAAAGCTCGAACAAGCCTAATACTTTGAGTACATCATTTTTTCTGAAGTAAACATGACCTCAGTGGTGGGTCCAGGATGACATTTTATTGGAGGACACAATCATAAAGAGTTTAAAGACAATATTTTTGAAAATTGAATATATAGGAACAGAGTATAGAATTAAAAATTGGTTAACCACAAATTCAGACGGGATAATTTAGCAAATACTCCCATTCCAAATGTTAAAACTAGCATATACCCCCACTATTTATTTTATTTAGCAAATACCCCCCACTCCTATGTAAAAAAGTGGGGGTATATCTTAAATTTTTATTATTTTATATCAAAAAAATGGGGGTATTTGTTAGATAAATAAAATAGTGGAGGTATATGCTAATTTCAACAATTAGAATGGGGGCATTTGCTAAATTATCCCAATTCAGACTGATTCTTAATACAAAAGATGGAAATGACTCCTCCGACAGCTTTTTCCAGCAGCAACTGCTCTTTGTAATTTTTTTGGAGCTTTGCTATGCCTACAACCAATACTTACAATCCTCCTACAATCTGCCACGTGTCGGACTTCAATTGGAGGAGGGGAGTAAATGGTGGGGTCGGGTGGAGCCCATGTAGCAGGGGGGGTGTGAGAGGTGGTGGGATCCGGTGGGACCCATATGTAAGGGATGGATGAGTGAGGTTATAAGAAGGTTGTAAGAATTTAGTAGTAAATTTAGCATTATTGTTTCTTTTGTGTAAGGGACGGCTAAAGAGAGAAAAAAAGAGGCGGAAGAAAAAGAAAGAAGAGATAGAGGGGCTGGCCCGTGTGTGGGGTGGGCTGCTGGGCCGCACATGCATTAGTAAATTATGTTTTTAAAATTATTTTCACAATCCACCACACACATTCTGCTGCTATCTTTCCTTTCAATTTCTTTCCACTGGAGGCCCACCGCATTGCAATACATATGAGAGCATCTCCAACCCTACTGTCTTGTTTTGTGTTGTGAATCCTATGTGGCATGAGGGACAAGACAATGTCTTGTATAGGTGGCAAAGTTATATTCACAAATGACAATGGGTTTAAAAAGTCATCTCCAATGCAAAAGTATTGAGAAGACAATACAAATAATTTTTTACAACTTCCAAGACAACTTTTACTCTTCTACTTCTTTTTTATAAATATTTTTATTCACAAATGATGATGTGGACATAAAGACATTGTGAAGTGCATTGTCTAGATCTAGACAACCAACTTCACATTGTCTTTGCCATGTCATTGCCATGTCAACTCCACACTTTATTTCACATTTGCATTGGAGGAGTACTTTTGGAAAAAATGTTTGTCATTCCTATGTGGCAACCATTTTTTTCAAACTCACAATAGGGTTGGAGAATATATTGAATTAGAAAATTCTAACAAAAAAAAACGAAAAACAGGACCAGGGGATCTTGTATCAGATCTACGAAAACAAAATAAAAAAAAATATTGAAGAAGATTACCCGCCCGTGTGTGTGGGGTGGGCTGCTGGGCCCCACATGCATTAGTAAATTATGTTTTTAAATTTATTTTCACAATCCACCACACACATTCTGCTGCTATCTTTCCTTTCAATTTCTTTCCACTGGAGGCCCACCGCATTGCAATACATATGAGTCCACACGCTGGCTGCTGCTTCATAAATTTTTATTTTTTAAATATTTTTTTTTCAAGAGGGGTGCCCGCCTCCCAGTGCAATATACATGCACCCGCCCCTGGACATGACCATCAAATCCATCACACTGGTTGTGTGTGTTATGTATTTATATGTGTTTAGCATGACCGGTTGTGTTTTGTGTATTTATTTTAGTGTCATGAATTTATGTACAAATGGGTTACAATTGTTTCCAATACGTCGTACATTGTTTTTTTCAATTATTTTTTAGGATATTGGTTGCAATAAATTTTTCTGATTTTATGAAAATAATTGAGATATTAGAGAAAATCAAATATTATTATGAAAATATTATATGATTGGTATAGAAGGATTTGTATGGATTGATAAATATCTACTTCAATCTCCATACAATCGTCACTTGTCGGACTTCGATGGCAGCGGCGGCGATGTCCACAGCGGTAGCCGCATCGTCGATGGCGGCGGCGGCGGCCGCCCAAGCGGAGGCCTCCTTTTCGGCGTCCAAATAGCAAGAAACATGCATCAGCGAAGGACCTAGTTAGATTCTTTACCAACAATCTTGACTCAGTTGATCCTTCTCTTCCGTCAGGCTTTCTACCACACCTGGAGATCCTCCAGCTTTATCCGCCTTCCTCGTGAAGCATTCCTTAACGAAAAAATCAACAGACAGCATTCTTTGCTCCGGGTCTACGGCTAGGAGGGTTTTCTTTAGCACCGTTACGTCCATCATTTCTCTCACCACATCAACGCGAGGTAGATCGTCACCCGGAAAGTAAGGAGTCAGGTCCGCACTTGGTTTTCATTCTTCTACACACTCCAGGAAGAAGGAGCCATCTCTCACCAGCTTTCTTGAAAGATCATTCGATGTAGTTGAAATAACGGAATTGGAGGTTGTTTGGTCAAGTAACGGAAAATCAATCGAATTCATAACCGTCTCAATGTCATCTTTTACTTCCTTTTTTGATTGTCTGAGTATTCAGCTAAGACCATTCCAATGCTCCTTTTCGCCATGCATAAACGGAACCAACAATTGGGATAAGCACAAAAATTAAAGCTTCCATAAAGACAGATACACCTAATACATCGAAACTCATTGCCCATGGATAAAGAAAGACCGTTTCAACATCAAAAACAACAAAAACTAGAGCAAACATGTAATAGCGGATTCGGAATTGTAACCAAGCATCCCCCATGGGTTCTATACCCGATTCATAACTAGAGAGCTTCTCTGGTCCTTCACTAATCGGAGCTAAAACTCTGGAAATTACAAATGCCAAGATAGGAATAATGCCTGATATTATTAGAAATGCCCAAAAAATATCATATTCGTGAAGCAGAAACATAAATGTACTCCTATTAAGGTGGAATAGGCTGAATTATTCGATTGGAATTTTCAATTCATCCGGAACTTCTTAGGCGAAACGAGAATTTCTTTTGATCAAATCAAACCGCATAGTTTAGAATTTGTTTGCTATAAGGCATGTCTTGTTTAAAGATTCATACAACGGAACCCCGCTTACATTTTTTTTCATTAAAAAAAAAAATGCAATTTCAGTAGTCATATGGGTAAAATGGCTAAAGATTTCTAGCATATTCTACTCAAAGTATTCTTTTCATTAAAATGTGGAGGATCCTCATTTCTTCTATTGATTCGATAGTAAACATAATCTAATCTAATGCACCGAACAATTCCATTTTATTTCTTTTCCTTGTCCTAGATGAAATTTTTTTATTTTTCTTAATTTATTTAATCCGTTGAGGTTCGAGGAACCTTTACATATAACAACTCATATCTTTCTATACAAAAAAAAATGTGAAACTTGGAATCTGTACTATCCCGGCCCTCTCAGAAATAAAAAGAATCGAGTACTAAAGAAAAATCGCAATTGGGGATGAACAAAACTACTTGTTTGTTTTGTTACGGCAATAACACTTAGTAAAGTCAAACCGACGAATGATTTAGGTTTCGCTACAAAAAAGGTTTGTTTTAGAGCAAACCTACACTACATAATGAAAGATACCACAAAGTGGTAGAATCAACGGAATCGTAAATGATCCACATAAAATACTTATAATCTAATATAGAGGAAATGAAAACTAGATTAAACTAAAATAGAGAATGTCTACACAAAACAAAAATAGAATGTATTAGGGCTATACGGACTCAAACCGTAGACTTTCTCGGTAAAACAGATCAAACTGATTATTATCGAAATGATTCGAACTGTTTCAAAGACCCAACATGCATTTTTTTGCATTGGGCTATTTCATCAACTGATGCAAATATCAGTTAGTCCACCATATTTTATCTTTACAGGAAAATAAGAGGATAATGAGATGGTTCCATGTGCTCTGATTCATTATTTGTATTTTGATACAGGAGCAATACCAAAGTGTTTCAAAGAAGGGTTACCTTGACTTAGGTCTGCCTCCGGCCTAGATCAACCTAAGTGAAATAGAATTTCTATCGCTCCGCTGCAAGAGTCAAATATGAAACTTCATACACCTTAAAGTTCATAGGACGAAAAGAGTTTCTTTTGAGGACCTTATACTCATTATGCCTAGCATTGAATGGACTGGGTATTTACCTTATCAATTATCAAATTAATGGTGGGTTCCATTTGATTTGGCACCTGAATTCGAACCCGAATCGGACCGAACCAAATATTTGTCAGGCTATTGTTCTCTTGTTCCCTCGAATCGATGGAGTAAGACATCGATTTCTTTCTCAATAAGAGAAATTATGTTCATTGCATAATGGGCTCCCTTGAAAAGCATTGGCGCACGTGTAAACGAGGTGCTCTACCTAACTGAGCTATAGCCCTTGTCATAGATATCTTAACATATGGATAATCTCTTGTCAAGATGGGTATTCCATGATACTACACGATAGCTCTCTGGTCCGTTTTAATGGATTGGTATTGCTTAGAAATGATATTCCACCGATAATCCCCGAAGCGATGGGTCCTCTTTTTGTGATAATAAATAACCTACTTAACT
>JANAVB010001995.1:37500-113605 GCA_029216955.1 Iris pallida | reverse complement strand
CTCCAACGGCAACCGCCTTCGCACATCTCCGTTGCCCATCTTCAACACGCCGCAGTCGTCTGTCGTGTAGTGGCAAACAGTGCCCTATTGTGAGATACATGTGCTGAAGCCCCTGACTCCACCAGCCAGAATTACATCGCATGCGAGGTTTAGTAATGACCTTCACCTACGACATCACATCTCCCTCCATGCACCGAGGCCGCCGCTGTAGTGTTCTCTTCTTGCTTCCCCTTGTCGCCATTCTTCTCTCTCTTCCAAGCGAAACAATTCCGCTTGTATGGCCCTTCTTACCGCAATGGTAACACTCTGAGTCCTCGTAAGACCCTTGGACTTCCCCCTGCTCTTGTCTTCTGCACCACCTGGACCCCTACTTTTGCCCCTTCCGCGGCTCTCTGAAACAAGTGCGTCTGAGTGGTGGATGTGGATGAAGTGCCCTGAGAACGTCTCTGTATCTCTTCATTCACACCCCGCTCTTGGCAAACTCCAGGCTGACCACGCCCTCTGGAGCAGAAGCGTCATAGATACTCGTACGGTCTTCTACGAGTCTGGCAAAGTACACAACAGCCACAGTCCCTGAACTTCAGCATCGAACTTGACCCCATAGAAGATAGCTGGTCAACCACGCCCTGGAAATCACTCAAGTGATCCGTATAGACGCCCCATCTTTGTCCGCAGACCCAGATCATCGTCCGGATCATGAACACTTGTTTACCCCCGTCTTCTTCGCGTACAAAGATTCCAGCTTCTCCATACGTCTTCACGTGCTCATATTGGCAACGTGGTTGTACACGTTCTCGTCAACGAACTGCCTGTTATCCGCACACCTGTATATGCTCGAATTTCCAGTCCTCTTCGATTTATCACTGGGCTTCTCGGATGCAAATACGGGCAGATGCACTTCTTGACGAACACACTCAAATCCTTCATCTTGCTCCGCCAATAATGATAGTTTGTGCCGTTCAGATTCACCATGCGCACCGGCTTCGCGTCCATCTCTCCTCTCTGGTTTCCTCTGTCAACTCCTGAACCCTTTGAACCCAAAGCTTTGATACCACTCTGTTGGGAAAGATACGAACCTTTCCCCAAACCGGAGAGTACCTGCGAGAGGACCGAGTAATACAACGCACGAACCTAAAAACAATCACCAAAACAATCCACAGACACAAAGAATTTTTGACGTGAAACCCTTACGGAAAAACTACGGGACGATCGAAGTCCAACCCTGAGAAGCCTCCACTAATGGAATAGAAGAATCACCCTCTACAAACTCCTCCCGATCCAAATCGGATCCCCACAACTCAGAGATAAGAACAATAATTACAAGCTACAGAGCGCGAACGCGAGTAGAGATTACCCGAACACGATCTCCTTCGAACAGCGACCTTCAATCCTCCGTCTTCTTCTCCGAGTTGTAATGGCACTCTTGCCTTCTTCCTCTCTCAACTTGTGTTGTCCAATGGTTCGTTTCACTTTGAATTAGGGTTGGAATCCCAATACTCCCTAATCCTGCAGCCAACCTGGACCGTTGGATTAGATCCATGATAAAAACTCATCCAGAATCCTGCTTCGCCCCCGACGACACAGAGTTCGGCCAAACTCTGTGTGGGGCACCACACCTACTGGCCAAACCCTGGAACGGCCAGACGAGTTCGGCCAAACTCGGCCTGGGACCGAGTTCGGCCCGAACTCGGATCCCTGCTTCCAGCAAGCTCCAGCACAGCACAAACTCCGTCGCCTACTTCCCGAGCTCTCCGACATCGGACGGCGCTCGTCGCACTCCGGTGGTCTTCTCCACATAGGTTGGAACCCCACCCACTCAACACCTACTCCCCTTCTAATCAACACAAAGGGTAAGGTCCCGCTGAGTTCTTACTTTTTCATATCTACAATCTGGTTCCTACAGAGATGACCCAACCCGGAATATGAACCGTAGAAGAAAATACCTACTAAACCCGATCACAGGAATACCAGCTACAGTACCTATCAGCCAAAGAGGAATCCTTCCAGTAGTATCGGCCATTTCCCCACTTTCCTCCACATTTCATCAAGTGGTCATGCTATAGACAAAAACAGTCATGGATAATTATGAGTGATACTCCTTTCGAATGGATAAGAGAATTCCTACTACTCTTTTTCTTTCTCTCAATTGAAGAAATAATTGGAAAATAAAACAGCAAGTACAAAAATGAGTAATAAACCCCAGTATAGACTGGTACGATTCAATTCAACATTTTGTTCATTCGGGTTTGATTGTGTCATAGCTCTATAATTCGAATTAGGTTTATCGTTGGATGAACTGCATTGCTGATATTGACCCTAAAAAAGAAATGGTAGGTACAGCTAGTCCGTGAACAGCCAACCATCGCACTGTAAAATTGGATAGGTTCGATCTATGGTCATTGGTGGCCTCCTAAAAGGATCTGCTAAATTCATCGAGTTGTTCCAAAGGATCAAAACAGCCGGTTATTAATGGAATCCCTTGTCGGCTCTCTGTGAAATACTCGTTTGGCCGAGGACTTCCAAACACATCATAAGCTAAACCCGTACTAACGAATAACCAACCCGCAATGAATAGGGAAGGTATAGTAATGCTATGAATGACCCAGTATCAAATACTGGTAATAATATCAGCAAAAGAACGTTCTCCCGTGCTTCCAGACATGCTGAGCTCCATAAATTCTTGTACATTCAAAAAAGGGGAATCGATTCCGTGAAAGATGGGATCAGTAAATAGAAAACCACTGATATTGCATCTTTGTTAGATCGTCAATTTTGTACCAAAGGTGTATTTAGAGTATATCGAATCAGTATAGCTATCCTTCCTCTGGCACAGCAACGCAGTCTTGATCAGTATCGAAATGAAAGGCTACAAAATTCTTTTCTTCTTTTTTGTTCTTTGTCTATGCATAACTGTATGTTATTCAATAGATCAATAGAAAATTCCTCAAATTTCTTAGAAATAAAGTTTCCACTATTGGCTTCATAATAGAAAGCGAGAGTAAAATTCCTCAAATAAAGTTTCTACTATATGATGTAAAAGTAAAAATTTTAAATCCTTTTCATGGTTACCATTTTTTGTTCGAATCTTTCATTCATTTCAAGTAATTGGTTGGTCGTAGAAAAAATATACTATAATACAATAGTAGATAGTATTTGATGAAAGAAACAGAACATAGTTGGAACAGTCAATATGCATGATGCAACCGTTGTTGCATTAGATCCAAAACAAAGGTTCTTTCTTGACCGAACTACAAAATGGAATTCCTTGATATGGAAAGACAGAATATAGAATAGAACCTAAAAGGATAATGAAAGTTGCTCTTTTTCGAATCGAGTTGGACCCGAAATAAAAAAATGAAAATCAAGGGTTTGTTTTACTTTTTCGAGAGATCGGGAGACACCCCTTTTTTCTTCTCATTCGAGATATTCTGGACAATTAACCGAACTATTACTATACTGAACAGATCCCATTTTTTATTTAAAAATGACTTAAATAGAATTTCATTTTTGAATTAAGTTACACGCCACAGTGAGTTCTTATTACTATTTTATTCAACTCACGAATTTCACAATGAATCTGTTGACCCAAAATCACAGGATTGGTCGATGTCACAGCTAATGAGTCTATTCTTTTTCCACCTATGTAACTCTATTTTTTTTAGCGCCATCCATCTATAATGATTAATGAATTAAGAACTTTCAATTGAAACTAAACTTATTCTGTCAATTGGTTTTTTATTACCGTCGTATCTGAGAAAAATAGAAACTTAGGTAAGTGTTTTAGCAACATATGTATCAAAAGAAAATATCTAATTCAGCTCTTTCATGCCTACTATAACTAGTTATTTCGGTTTTCTATTGGCTGCTTCAACTATAGCCCCAGCTCTGTTGATTGGTTTGAACAAGATACGACTTATTTGAAATGAATTGAATGAACAATTCATAAAAATGAATATTTCTCCGAGATTTCGGGTATTCTACGGCTCCTTCCCGCGTCAATTGTTAACTCTTGGTCATTGAGATTTGCGGACAATTCAGATTAATATTTAGGGATAGATCTTACCTTTCTTTTTATACTATTAAACAAACAAATCGAAATGATTGAAGTTTTTCTATTTGGAATCGTCTTAGGTCTAATTCCAATTACTTTAGCAGGATTATTTGTAACTGCATATTTACAATACAGACGCGGTGATCAGTTGGACCTTTGATTGAATAATATTTTTTTGATTGACCTCCTGTAAGGAGGGGGTCAAATTCAAGTAGCAATTCAACTGTGTTTTGTTAAGTTTTATTCGACATAACATAAACGGAATCACGCTCTGTAGGACTTGAACCTACGACATCGGGTTTTGGAGACCCGCGTTCTACCGAACTGAACTAAGAGCGCTTTCTTATGACAGGGGATACGATTGGAAAGAAAAGGATTTTTTTGTACCTCCAATACATCTTGCTTGCATACATCGATCGGTATGCAAAAATGAAAAAGGATTATGTCCAATTTGAATCGATTTCACTTAATTAATAATAATCCCTCGTTACTGCCCATAGGAGAAGTAATAGGTAGGGATGACGGGATTTGAACCCGTGACATTTTGTACCCAAAACAAACGCGCTACCAAGCTGCGCTACATCCCTTTTCCAAATTTTTGTACAGTATCATTGTACAAAATCCATGTATTGTTTTCCACATCGTGATTTTCTCTTCTATCTATATACAATTTTCTTGTCATTTCTTATTTTTGGTTTCATATAATAAAAGAATTATATATATCTGAAACCTAACGTAAAAAAAAAAATACAAATGATCTTGAACTACAGCATCTGACCATATATGTATTACAATAAAGAAGGAGGATTTTCAATGCGAGATATAAAAACATATCTCTCCACGGCCCCTGTGCTAACTACTCTCTGGTTTGGGTCTTTAGCAGGTTTATTGATAGAAATTAATTGTTTATTCCCAGATGCTTTGTCATTCCCCTTTTTTTAATTCTAGTTATTGATATACGAAAAATAAAGAAAATTTGGGATACAATTATATGTGATGTGACTAAAACCCCGTCCACCCTTTTTCATTCAGTTCTTTAGGATAGGAAGGAAAGAGAAAGTGTATTGAACCTCAGCAAAAATCATGTGGATCTAAGATCCTATTTTGGAGAATATAAATGGAAAGGGGAGTACAGTCTAGGGCAGGCTGCACGAAATCCATCATAGCATAGAAAGAGGATACTTAAATGCTGGGATTAGCATAGGAATAATTGATAGTTAGAAAAAAATTGTATTACTTACATTATTACTATATATTCTATTCATATTAATTTGAATTACAACGGAATCTTTAGAAATGGAATTTCTAGTTAGTAACTTCTATTGATTTTTTTTGTTATTTTCGTATTCTTCGGTTCGGATCGAAAATAGAAGAGTTAAGTCGATTCAAAATGTAAAGGAGGTTTATGGCCAAGGGTAAAGATGTCCGAGTTATAGTTATTTTGGAATGTACCAATTGTGTCCAAAATGGTGTCAATAAAGAATCGCCGGGCATTTCTAGATATATTACTCAAAAGAATCGACACAATACGCCTAGTCGATTAGACTTGAGAAAATTTTGTCGCTATTGTCACAAGCATACGATTCACGGGGAAATAAAGAAATAGATCGAGCGGAACGTGTGTTCGATCTTTCCAATCCAAGGGGCAAGAAGCAGGAAAAGGGGGAACTTCACATATATAATACAAATCAAACCATATTTTGGTCGGATCTGAAATGAATAAAAAAATAGAATTTTAGAGAAAAGGAAAAACCCATGGATAAATCCAAGCAACCCTTTCGTAAATCTAAGCGATCTTCTCGTAGGCGTTATCCCCCAATTGAATTGGGGGATCGAATTGATTATAGAAACATGAGTTTAATTAGTCGATTTATTAGTGAACAAGGAAAAATATTATCTAGACGGGTGAATAAATTGACCTTGAAACAACAACGATTAATTACTATTGCTATAAAGCAAGCTCGTATTTTATCTTTGTTACCTTTTCTTAATAATGAGAAACAATTTGAGAGAGCCGAGTCGATCCCTAGAACTACTGGTCCTAGAACCAGAAATAAATAGACATACTCCTCAATTTACCTAAAACTCCAATCGGAACTCAAGCTCGGATTTCTTTTTTGTTTGAAAAAGTCTAGAATCCAGGTTTTCTTCTTGTGTTATAAGAAACAACAAATAGGGGAAGAAGAAATCTTTTTTTTATTAAAAGATGTTCGTTCATTCCTACTACTTAATCTTAATTTATTCTATCTTCCCGGAGAAGGGACTCCGGGAATTCTTTTTCAATCATTTCTATATATTAATATCACTTTAGAATCTCCTTTATTTGAGAATCTTATTGGAAATCATGTAAAGACAATTCTTATTTGATATAGATATTTGTGCAAGTATTTTACGATTAAGAAGCAATTGCTTCTTGTACATATTGTGTATTAATTGACTATAACTATAGAATACCCCCTTTTACGAGTTACTGCATTTATCCGAGTGATCCACAAACGACGAAAATCCCTTTTTTGTCTTCCCCTATCTCGATGAGAGGAAACCAAAGCTCTCATTTTCTGTTGAGTAGCCATTCGAGTAAGTCTTGAATGAGCCCCTATAAAGGTTGATGCAAATAAACGAATTTTTGTTCGACGTCTCCGAGCTATATATCCTCGTTTAACTCTGGTCATTGAATCAAATTAAACTTTAATGAATAACTAATTGATTTTTCTTCTTTCAGTCATCCTTTTATTCCCCGGTTGCTTAATAACAAAACGGATTATTCCAATATATAAAATAAAAATTCCAATGGCTTTTGCTACTATGAACTTCCCAACCACGATTTTTTATTCCTTCTAGACATTTTACTTGGAAATAAGAAATTTTATCGATACTAAAAAAATCAAAATAGTGGGTTCCGTCGTTTCTATGGTTACTTCGTAAACGGTAAGGTCCTCTCTATACACCGGAGCCCCCTCTTTCATTTCATTTAATCAAATGTTACTGTGAACTTGTATAGTTCACAATCTTTGGCTCTACCCATCAATTATACAATAATAGATAGCTCTTTTCACAAAAAAGGCTATCCATACAGTGACGGCATTTAATTATAAAAGTTGGCTAGGTAGCTGACCTTGTTAGTCCGTTCTTTCAAGAATAAGAACATGATTTTTTGCTTCTTATAGTACTATTTCCTCCGCTTAATGGATAACTATTTGCTACCAATGGGGAATTTCTTCTCATCTCAAATGGAGGTGATTGGATTTGCACCAATGGAAACCATAAATTCCATACACAAACAATATAGGTATTCTATACACAAACAATATAGGTATTATGATAGATAGGTATATATATGATAGATCGATATATCCTCATTTTTAGGTAATAAATACCCTTCTTCCACTCTATCTATCCTATATTACTAGCAATTGGTACTGGAAAAATTGTTTCATTTATTCGAACTCATGATCTAAACGAGTCGCACATACACCCTAGTACATGTTCCTCGACGCTGAGGACATCCTCGAAGAGCGGGGGATTTCGTGACATTTCTTATTGGCTGTCTTGTGTTTCTAATAAGTTGTTTAATAGTTGGCATGTCGTATATATGGATAGAATAGTTTGGTTTAGATCGATCTTAACCTGATGATTATGATTATGAATTATTTCGATTCAATATCAAATCACGGAAAATTCGAATTATGGTTTGAATTGGAAATGGAATCATGGATTGAATTTACACGGAATTCCCAGTATTTTCATTTTCGACCGCTACAAGATCAACAATGCCATGAGCTTGGGCTTCTGTTGCTGACATAAAAACATCTCTTTCCATGTCTTCGGATATAACCCATAAAGGGTTGCCCGTTCTTTGTACATAAACCTTTGTAAGGGTTTCGCGAAGTTTCAGTAGTTCTTCCGCTTCCAGGATAAATTCCCCTGCTTGTGCCTCATAAAAAGAACTAGCGGGTTGGTGAATCATAACCCTGATAATATTGATATAACATTATGCATGAATGGTTCTTCTATCTCGAATGATTGGGGTCAAGTAAGGGATAAAAAAAACAAGAAGAAAAAAATAGAATAGAATTGAACAACCGTACAGGCATCTTTTGCTCATTGCATACGGCTCTGCAATGGAATTTACTTTTCCTCCCTTCTATTCTATCGAAGAAAGAAATAGGATCCCTACGATCCAAATCGTTGAATGATCCATTTACCACCCTTCCTTTCGTATCATAGGAAGAAAAAAAATACTATGATGGTTCTGTTGCTTTCTATATTTATCTCATCTGTGATTTAGCAATCCCAAAGTTTCTTTTTGACTTTTTGATACGATCAAAATAAGTAAAAATGATCCTTTTTTTTTTTCATTTTCGTACTCTTTCTTTCATAACATAAATATCAGTAAAGAGACTTCTGGTGTGGAAGAAAATGGTTTGTGACGCTGAAATCTACTCCCGACACATAAGATAAAATCGGAAATAACCCCTGTTTCATACTACTATCTCGATATAAAATCTCATGTTAAGAAAAACAATAATGGATTGTTCATATCGAACTCGAAGTGCCATGCTATTATTACTTATTATTCATATTCGATATGGCGAAGGCATAGTCTTCTTCTTTTTTTTTCAAATAAATATTCATTGGCGCCAAGCGTGAGGGAATGCTATACGTTTGGTAATTTCTCCTCCGACCAGAATGAAAGATCCCATTGAAGCGGCTAATCCCATGCATATTGTATGTACATTGGGTGACACAAATTGCATAGTATCATAGATGGCTATTCCTGGTATTACCCATCCGCCGGGAGAGTTTATAAACAAATAAAGATCCTTAGTATCATCTTCTATACTAAGATATACCATGAGACCAACAAGTTGATTCGAGATCTCGCTATCAACCTCTTGCCCTAAAAAAAGTAATCTTTCTCGATGAAGTCGGTTGATTAGGACAAAATTGTATCCTTTAGGAACCGTACGTGCACCTTTGGATGCATACGGTTCAAAAATAAAATTGCGAAAAAAGAATCAATGTGTCTATTCTATTCCTATCTCTTTTTTGTAACAGATTTCCGTTTTTCTAAAAAAGGGGGTTTTCCTCCATTTTTCAAAAAACATGAGTTTTTGCCCCTTCCCTAAAAAAAAGAATTTACTGATTGAATTAACCTTTCCTTGATGTATTGTTTCGTCGAGATGAAAATCACGATGTCATTTTCTTGTTCCTGAATGGGCTCTTTCAATTCTTTTAGGTTTATGTTCTACTCCGGGGAAAGATCTGTCCGAATTCTATTTGCACATATAGGGCAAATGATCTCAGTACCACTTCTTTTTGCTACGACTTTTTTTTTTCAATTCGTTTCATGCCTCCCCCCAAACTAAACTATTTGATGTATTCATCATACCGGTTAGCACGGCAGTTTCAGATCACCCCTCCCTATAATAAGTATAAGAATTGTCTATAATACAAGTGGTAATCGCACATATATTACCATTATCGATTTGGTATTTTCTGAACGGAGCCTGGATACTTTATTTTATTAGTCCAAGTCAACCATAAATTCTTCTAATTGATAATATTTATCCTCAATATAAATTGATCTAATTTCACTTCACGCTCCGAATGATTAATGGTTCAATCAATACAATATTTACAATATTTCTTGGGCGAAACGGAGGATATCTCGATCGGGTGAGAAAACGGGTAAATCCCGTATAACCCAATATGTCTGACAAGTCGCACTATACGTCAACCCAAAATGCATCTTCCTCTCCAGGACTCCGAAAAGGTACTTTTGGAACACCAATGGGCATTAAATTTAAGAAAAAAATTAAGTACTATACTTCACTTTAATATGGAAACGTAAGAATGGGTTTATTGTCTTCATCATTTTTTTTCTGTTTATTATATTTTATACATAGATTGAAGGTTTATATAGGAAGACAAAATAAATACAAATTTGAACGAACGGGTCCGTCGATCATTCGAATAATGAATAAGTATCTATGCATTCCTTCCCCTAAAAAGGGACCAATCCTCCCATTGCGTATTGGTACTTATCGAGTATAGAATAGATCTGCTTCTCTTTGTTCTTACGAACAGAATTCTTCCGTTATTTTCAACGGAACGGAAGAAATAGTAACCCTTTCTTATACAGAATTCACTGAAAAGGTTAGGTACATAGTATAAGTTTCAATGCGATAAAGTTACATAGTATCTATTTTTCTTTGCTAAAGGGGTATTTCCATGGGTTTGCCTTGGTATCGTGTTCATACTGTCGTATTGAATGATCCCGGTCGATTGCTTTCTGTCCATATAATGCATACAGCTTTAGTTTCTGGTTGGGCAGGTTCGATGGCTCTATACGAATTAGCGGTTTTTGATCCCTCTGACCCTGTTCTTGATCCAATGTGGAGACAAGGTATGTTCGTTATACCTTTCATGACTCGTTTAGGAATAACGAATTCGTGGGGTGGTTGGGGTATTTCAGGAGGAACTATAACGAATCCGGGTATTTGGAGTTATGAAGGCGTGGCAGGGGCACATATTGTGTTTTCTGGCTTGTGTTTCTTGGCAGCCATCTGGCATTGGGTGTATTGGGACCTAGAAATATTCTGTGATGAACGTACAGGAAAACCTTCTTTGGATTTGCCCAAGATCTTTGGAATTCATTTATTTCTCTCAGGAGTAGCTTGCTTTGGCTTTGGCGCATTTCATGTAACAGGTTTATATGGTCCTGGAATATGGGTATCCGATCCTTATGGACTAACTGGAAAAGTACAATCTGTAAATCCGGCGTGGGGCGCAGAAGGTTTTGATCCTTTTGTTCCGGGAGGAATAGCCTCTCATCATATTGCAGCGGGTACGTTGGGCATATTAGCAGGCCTATTTCATCTTAGTGTCCGCCCGCCTCAACGTCTATACAAAGGATTACGTATGGGCAATATTGAAACTGTACTTTCTAGTAGTATCGCTGCTGTTTTTTTTTGCAGCTTTCGTTGTTGCTGGAACTATGTGGTATGGTTCAGCAACTACCCCAATCGAGTTATTTGGTCCTACTCGCTATCAGTGGGATCAGGGATACTTCCAGCAAGAAATATATCGAAGAGTTGGCGCTGGACTAGCCGAAAATCTGAGTTTATCGGAAGCTTGGTCTAAAATTCCTGAAAAATTAGCTTTTTATGATTACATTGGTAATAATCCGGCAAAAGGGGGATTATTCAGAGCGGGATCAATGGACAGCGGAGATGGAATAGCTGTTGGGTGGTTAGGTCACCCCGTCTTTAGAGATAAAGAAGGGCGCGAGCTTTTTGTACGCCGTATGCCCACTTTTTTTGAAACATTCCCGGTAGTTTTGGTAGATGGAGACGGAATTGTGAGGGCCGATGTTCCTTTTAGAAGGGCAGAATCAAAGTATAGTGTTGAACAAGTAGGTGTAACCGTTGAGTTCTATGGTGGCGAACTCAATGGAGTCAGTTATAGTGATCCTGCTACGGTGAAAAAATATGCTAGACGTTCCCAATTAGGTGAAATTTTTGAATTAGACCGGGCTACTTTGAAATCCGATGGTGTTTTTCGTAGCAGTCCAAGGGGTTGGTTCACTTTTGGGCATGCTACGTTTGCTTTGCTCTTCTTTTTCGGACACATTTGGCATGGTGCTAGAACCCTGTTCAGAGATGTTTTTGCTGGTATTGATCCAGATTTGGATGCTCAAGTGGAATTTGGAGCATTCCAAAAACTTGGAGATCCAACTACAAGGAGACAGGTAGTCTGATACAAGATTGCTATGGTATCTTTCGCCTCTATTTTTTTATTTGAATTGAATAGGGTACCTAAGAAATCTTGACTTGAATTACCCACTTTTCTTTTATTTTTTCCCTTTTTTATATGGTAAATGATCCCAAATGAATAGGTGTGGAAGCTATAATTGTAAACCACGATCGAATCTATGGAAGCATTGGTTTATACATTCCTTTTAGTCTCGACTTTAGGGATAATTTTTTTCGCTATCTTTTTTCGAGAACCGCCCAAGGTTCCTACTAAAAAAACGAAATGATTTTTCATTATCTCAACTGAAGTTGAAGTAATGAGCCGACCGATATAATATGGTCGGCTCATTACTTCAACTAGTCTAGTCTCCGTGTTCTTCGAATGGATCTCTTAATTGTTGAGAGGGTTGCCCAAAAGCGGTATATAAGGCGTACCCGGTAAAGCTTACAAGTAAACCAGATATGGAGATGGCGACTAGGGTTGCTGTTTCCATTTTGAGATAATTTCAAGATCACAATGGATCTACGATAAGATCGTTTATTTACAACTACAACGGAATGGTATACAAAGTCAACAGATCTCAACCAATGATTAAATAGGATTTATGGCGACACAAACCGTTGAAGGTAGTTCTAGATCTAGGCCAAGACAAACTAACGTAGGGAGTTTATTGAAACCATTGAATTCAGAATATGGTAAAGTAGCTCCGGGCTGGGGGACTACACCACTTATGGGAATCGCAATGGCTCTATTTGCGATATTCCTATCTATTATTTTGGAAATTTATAATTCTTCCGTTTTACTGGATGGAATTTCAATGAGTTAGGTTCATAAAAACAAGGAAGTCCTTGTTTTTCGATCAAAATAACAAATTTACTTAAGACTCGGATTTATAGACCATTCTGGTAGTTCGACTGTGGAATTTATTTGTTTCGGTATTTCCGGAATATGAGCGTGTGACTTGTTATAATTGATCCTATTGATAATACAGAGAAAGAACCTGTCGTCTCTATCAAGATGATTCTATCTCGTCAGATATTGATTCTAGTATCTGGAGCACGGAATATATAGAATAGATCAAGAAAAGAAATATTTGAACTATGATTCATACCTACTATTCAGACCTCGCGACCGGACTCAAAAAAAGATATCAGATAAGTATTTTATAAAGCAAACGATTTTTCTTTCTTCAGACTTCTTTTGTCCGAAGGACAAAGATTTTGTTGAGTCATTACATCTACTCATTGAATAAGTGATCATCAAATGGTTTTTACTCAGAGAACCTTTGAGTTTAGCTTGGGGCGAAATCATCGTGGTTCTAGTATGAATCTGAGGTTTTAATTGATTCATAGGGTCTCAACAAGAGAATTCCTATCAATAGTAAAACAAGAGTAAATCCGCATTACGTACAAAAAAATAGGGAAGAGAAGATTCAAGAGGCCCATAACGATCAACATAAAGAAAGACGGACGAGCCAACTTGATATTTTTTGGCATTATCATCACAAAGAAAGAAGAGATTCCGTCTTTTTGTTACTTACTATCTTCGGGACAAATCGAATCAAATCAAGCGAATAAGAATAAGAAGTTTTGCACTTTCTATATTCGTGGAAACTAGTATTTGTGTGTTTCTGTTTGAGCCGTACGAGATGAAATTCTCATATACGGTTCTCAGAGGGGGAGTCTTCTTGGATTACCTATCTCAATAAAGTATATGATTGGTTCGAGGAACGTCTCGAGATTCAAGCGATTGCAGACGATATAACTAGTAAGTATGTTCCTCCTCATGTCAACATATTTTATTGTCTAGGGGGATCATGTTGGGAAAGAAATGCGGAAACCTTTCCCAACAGAGTGGTGTCAGAGCTTTGGGTTCAAAGGGTGTCAGGAGTTGACGGAGGAACCAGAGAGGAGAGATGGACGCGAAGCCGGTGCGCATGGTGAACCTTAATGGCACAAACTATCATTATTGGCGGAGCAAGATAAAAGATTTGCTATTTGTCAAGAAGCTGCATCTACCTGTATTTGCATCCGAGAGGTCCAGTGATAAATCCGAGGAGGACTAAAAATTCGAGCATATACAGGTGTGCGGATACATCAGGCAGTTTGTTGATGAGAACGTGTACAACCACGTTGCCAATATTGAGCACGCGAAGACGTTGTGGGATAAGCTGGAATCCTTGTACGCGAAGAAGACCGGGGTAAACAAGTTGTTCCTGATCCGGACGATGATGGGTCTGCGGTACAAAGATGGGGCGTCTATTACGGATCACTTGAGTGATTTCCAGGGCGTGGTTGACCAGCTATCTTCTATGGGAGTCAAGTTCGACGACGAAGTTCAGGGACTGTGGCTGCTGTGTACATTGCCAGACTCGTGGGAGGCCGTACGAGTATCTATGATCGCTTCTGCTCCAGAGGGCGTGGTCAGTCTGGAGTTTGCCAAGAGCGGGGTGTTGAATGAAGAGATGCGGATACGTTCTCAGGGCACTTCATCCACATCCCACCACTCAGAGGCACTTATTTCAGAGAGCCGCGGAAGGGGCAAAAGTAGGGGTCCAGGTGGTGGCAGAGACAAGAGCAGGGGGAAGTCCAAGGGTCGTTACGAGGACTCGGAGTGTTACCATTGCGGTAAGAAGGGCCATATCAAGCGGAATTGTTTCGCTTGGAAGAGAGAGAAGAAGGGCGACAAGGGGAAGCAAGAAGAGAACACTACAGCGGCGGCCTCGGTGCATGGAGGCGATGTGATCGTCGTAGGTGATGAGGTCATTACTAACCTCGCCTGCGATGACAATTCTTGGCTGGTGGACTCAGGGGCTTCAGCACATGTATCTCACAATAGGGCACCGTTTGCCACTTACACGACAGGAGACTGCGGCGTATTGAAGATGGGCAACGGAGATGTGTCGAAGGCGGTTGCCGTTGGAGATGTGCATTTGAGAACGAAGACGGGTGCGGTTCTTGTTCTCAAGGATGTTCGTTATGTCCCTGATATCCGTTTCAACCTGGTGTCGGTTGGAAGGTTGGATGACGAGGGATTCTTCAGTCTCTTCGAGAACAGTCAGTGGAAGCTTTCCAGAGGTTCGATGGTGATTGCCAGAGGAAGCAAGAAGTCCGGTCTCTACTATATGGAGGGGAGCGCAGAGGGGGCATAGGAGGTGAACGCAGTCAGTGATGCGTCTACCGAGTTGTGGCACAGGCGGCTCGGCCATATCAGCGAGAAGGGGATGAGCTACTTGGTGAACAGGAAAGTGATTTCGGGGCTCAAGTCTACAAAGTTGGAGAAATGCACGCACTGTTTAGCTGGGAAGCAAAATAGGGTGTCTTTCCAAAGTCACCCAAGTTCGAAGAAGCCGGCGTTGCTCGAGTTGATTCACTCGGATGTCTGCGGTCCTATGAAGGTAAAATCTCTTGGTGGTGCTTCTTACTTTGTGACTTTTATTGATGACTGTTCCAGGAAGGTTTGGGTCTATGCCTTAAAGACCAAGGATCAGGTGCTGCCTACTTTCAAGGAGTTTCAGGCCTCTGTTGAAAGGGAGACGGGCAAGAAGTTGTTGTGTGTTCGGTCTGACAATGGCGGCGAATACATCGGTCCCTTTGATGCGTATTGCAGAGAGCAAGGGATACGACACCAGAAGACTCCGCCAAAGACACCTCAGCTCAATGGTGTAGCGGAGCGCATGAACAGGACACTGATAGAGAGGGTGCGGTGTTTGCTGTCAGAAGCAAACTTGCCGGGCAGTTATTGGGGTGAGGCTCTTCTCACAGCTGCTTATATTATTAATTTGTCTCCTAGTGCTCCTTTGCAGGGTGATGTGCCTGATAAAGTATGGTACGGCAAAGAGCCGTCATACAGTCACCTACGGGCGTTTGGTTGTAAAGCCTTCGTACAGGTACCGAAGGACGAGAGGACCAAACTTGAGCCAAAGACGAGGCGATGCGTCTTTGTCGGCTACGGTCGGGATGAGTTTGGCTATAGACTCTACGACCCAGTAGAAGGAAAGCTCTACAGAAGCAGGGACGTGGTGTTCGTCGAGGATCAGACCATGACCAACACTCAGGATTCCGAGACGCCTTCTGAGGCTGAGGAATTACCTGAGTTAGAGTCATTTCGCTTCGAGCAGTTTTCAGAGGACATCGCAGAGGATCCAGTTATGGGGGAGCCGGTACATGGAGTTGCTCCCAACCTTGATCATCAGCCTGCTGATGGTGGTCAGGGTGTCCCTCAGGAGGATGAGCATGCCGGAGAGGTAGTTCCTGAAGGGGCGGAGGCTGTCGGTATACAGCCAGCACCAGTGGCTCCACTGAGAAGGAGTGACAGGGATCGTCGACCATCTACGAGATACTCACCGGATGAGTCTGTGCTATTGACTGACGGGAGGGAGCCCGAAAGTTTCGCAGAGGCTATGGAAGACAAACACAGGCAGGAGTGGATGGTGGCTATGCAGGAGGAGATGAGTTCCTTGCACACCAATTCCACTTATGATCTGGTGCGGTTGCCAAAGGGCAAGAAGGCTTTGAAGAATCGATGGGTGTTCAGAGTGAAGCAGACGGAAGATGCTACCCGCCCTCGATACAAAGTGAGGCTGGTAGTCAAGGGCTACGGTCAGCGGAAAGGCGTGGATTATGATGAGATCTTTTTGCCTGTCGTCAAGCATTCGTCTATCCGGGTGGTGCTAGCATTAGCAGCCAGTTTCGACTTAGAGGTCGAGCAGATGGACGTGAAGACGGCATTCCTCCACGGTGATCTTGAGGAGGAGTTGTACATGGAGCAGCCAGAGGGATTCTGTGAGAAGGGTAAGTCACATTTGGTCTGCCGGTTGAGGAAGAGCTTGTATGGTCTGAAGCAGGCTCCGAGGCAGTGGTACAGGAAGTTCGAGTCGTTTATGGGGGAGCATGGTTATGCACGGACGACGTCGGACCATTGTGCATTTGTGAGGTATTTTTTCGATGATGATTTCATCATTTTGTTGCTCTATGTTGATGATATGCTATTAGTGGGTCGGAATGCCACTAGGATAGCGGAGTTGAAGCGCCAGCTGGGCGCGGCCTTCTCTATGAAGGATTTGGGCACAGCGAAGACTATTCTTGGGATGGAGATCAGCCGAAAGAGAGAGTCCAAGCTGCTACACTTGTCCCAAATGAAGTACATTCACCGGGTACTTTAGCGTTTCGGGATGGACGGGTCGAAGAAAGTGAGTTCCCCCCTCGCGGCTCACTTTAAGCTCACTGAAGAACAGTGTCCATCTACCGAGGACGAAAATGAAGATATGGAGCGGGTTCCAAATGCCTCAGCTGTGGGAAGCCTTATGTATGCTATGGTGTGTACGAGGCCAGATATTGCTCATGCAGTTGGTACGGTTAGCAGGTATCTTTCAAATCCTGGAAGGGTACATTGGAGTGCGGTCAAGTGGATTCTACGTTATCTTCAGGGCACTGCTGGTTGGAGACTTTCTTTTGGTGGTGACGAGCCGAAGCTGGTTGGGTATACCGACGCTGATATGGCTGGAGATGTAGACACGAGGCAATCGACTTCGGGCTACGTGATGATGTTTGCGGGAGGAACAGTGTCGTGGCAGTCACGGTTGCAGAAGTGTGTTGCCTTGTCGATGACGGAGGCAGAATACGTTGCGGCGACGGAGGCTTGCAAGGAGCTGTTGTGGATGAAGAAGCTGTTGCAGGAAATAGGACTGAAGCAAGAGCAGTACACTTTGCTTTGCGACAGTCAGAGTGCTATCCACCTTATAAAGAATCAGACGTTTCATAGCCGGTCCAAGCACATCGAGACCCGGTATCATTGGATACGCGATGTGGTTGAGAAGAAGGACGCGGAGCTTGAGAAGGTGCATACAGACGACAACGGAGCTGATATGTTCACGAAGATTCTACCAAGGGGAAAGTTTGAGTACTGCAGGCAGGTCGTCGGGATGACGACGTCCTCCCCATAGTTGTAAAGGGGGAGATTTGTTGGAGTGGAAGGGGTTCCCAACCTATGTGGAGAAGACCCCGGAGTGCAACGAGCGCCGTTTGTGTGTCGAAGAAGCTCGGGAAGTAGGCGACGAAGTTGCTGCTGTTGCTGCTGGAGCTGCTGGAAGCAGGGGATCCGAGTTCGGGCCGAACTCGGTCCCAGGCCGAGTTCTGGCCGAACTCGGTCTGGCCATTCCAGGGTTTGGCCAGTAGGTGCTGGTTGCCCCACACAGAGTTCTGGCCGAACTCTGTGTCGTCGGGGGCTGAAGCGGATTTCTGGATGAGTTTTCATCATTGGATCTAATCCAACGGTCCAGGTTGGTTGCGGGATTAGGGAGATATATTGAGTTTTCTCAACCCTAACTCATTATCGCAACGTAACACAACTTTTGGAGAGAGAAGGAGGCAAGAGTGCCATTGCAACTTCGGAGAAGAAGACGGAGGATTGAAGGTCGTTTTCGAAGGAGATCGTGTTTCGGGTAATCTCTACTCGTCGTTCTCGCTCTTCGTAGCCTTGTAATCATTGTTCTTATCTCTGAGTGTTGTGGGGATCCGATTTGGATCGGGAGGAGTTTGTAGAGGGTGTAATTCTTCTATTCCATTAGTGGAGGCTTCTCAGGGTTGGACTCCGATCGTCCCGTGGTTTTTCCCGCTAGGGTTTCTACGTCAAAAATTCTCTGTGTCTGCGTGATTGTTTTTGTGTGGCTATTTTTGGGTTCGTGCGTTGTATTGCTCGGTCCTCTCGCAGGTACTCTCCGGTTTGGGGAAAGGTTTCCGCGTTTCTTTCCCAACAGATCACACTTACTTGTTTTTTAGTACAAGTAGCTACGGGTTTTGCTATGACTTTTTACTATCGTCCAACCGTTACAGAGGCTTTTTCCTCTAGTTCAATACATAATGACTGAAGCCAATTTTGGTTGGTTAATCCGATCAGTTCATCGATGGTCAGCAAGTATGATGGTTCTAATGATGATTCTGCACGTATTTCGTGTGTATCTTACAGGGGAGATTTAAAAAACCCCGCGAATTAACTTAGGGTTACAGGTGTAGTTTTGGGTGTATTGACTGCATCTTTTGGTGTAACTGGTTATTCCTTACCTCGGGACCAAATTGGTTATTGGGCAGTAAAAATCGTGACGGGTGTACCTGACGCTATTCCTGTAATAGGATCGCCTTTGGTAGAGTTATTGCGTGGAAGTGCTAGTGTCGGCCAATCCACTTTGACTCGTTTTTATAGTTTACACACTTTTGTACTGCCTCTTCTTACTGCCGTATTTATGTTAATGCACTTCCCAATGATACGTAAGCAAGGTATTTCGGGTCCTTTATAGAGAAGACAGATCATAGATATTTGTCATTTCTCATATGCATATATCATATTGGGGAAGGAACAATAGTATTTCATTGCTACAAATATGGATTATTGAATAAAAAAAAGATAAGACATATTATTTGGATACTTCTCTTCAACTCCGAAGTATTGTATTTTTTATTTAATACGAATAGTTGAAGTGGATTCTCCGAAGAGAGGGTGGATTATGGGAGTGTGCGACTTGAACTATTGATTGGCCCATGTCGATACGATATATGATTTTATCCGCCATGTTGGAATAACCAAATGTGTCTCCGCATCCAACCACCATGTAATTCCCCCTATGTAGCATAGGATAGGCCGGTTCGCTTGAGGAGAATCTTTTCTATGATCATACCTGAATTATGTCATGCATGAACAGGCTTCGTAAGATCTCGTAGAATAGAATAAGTGATGTGGAATGATTCCATGTTCTATCTATTCTACTTACTTATTTATTTATAGTATGGAAATGCATTCATTTCCTCTGCATCGATACCGATCTATGATACTATCGGAGTGAAATAAGGGATCTAAGGAAGAACAGAGGCTATACTTTATTAGTAACAAGTAAATATTTTGTATGTAAGCAAATCGAGATGTTTGGGGGATAAACACCAATCAAAAGACATGAGACAGTCCAAAAAGCACTTGATTATGATCAAATTTATAAGCCTACTTGGATATTGAGCATTTACCTGTAAGAACTGCATTTTTTTGCAATGAATAATTGCAACTTCGTAAATGGAATCTGAGGAAATCTTTTCTTATATGGAGTCATTATAAATGTGTAGATATGTATGAAATATAGATTTTATTAGGAATCTATTTCTGTCATTCCTTTTATTCTTGCTTGAGCCGGATGATGAAAAATTATCATGTCTGGTTCCTTCGGGGGATGGATCCAAAAGAATTCACCTATCCCAATAACAAAGAAACCTGACTTGAATGATCCTGTATTAAGAGCTAAATTGGCTAAAGGGATGGGCCCTAATTATTATGGGGAACCCGCATGGCCCAATGATCTTTTATATATTTTTCCCGTAGTAATTCTAGGTACTATTGCATGTAATGTAGGCTTAGCAGTTCTGGAACCATCAAAGATTGGTGAACCGGCGGATCCATTTGCAACTCCTTTGGAAATATTACCCGAATGGTACTTCTTTTCCGTATTTCAAATACTCCGCACAGTACCCAATAAGTTATTGGGTGTTCTTTTAATGGCTTCAGTACCAATGGGATTATTGACAGTACCCTTTTTGGAGAATGTTAATAAATTCCAAAATCCATTTCGTCGTCCAGTAGCTACAACAGTCTTTTTGATTGGTACCGCAGTAGCTCTTTGGTTAGGTATTGGAGCAACATTACCTATTGATAAATCTTTAACTTTAGGTCTTTTTCAAATTTGATTCCACCGTGAAATACCATGATGTAGGTATCTAGGGAATATTCGTTTCTAAAATGAACATTCCCTAGATACATGAATTTTCTTATGATCTATTCCACGAAAATACGAATCGTACCAAAGATTTAAAACTAAGTTTTTCTTTTTTTTATAAAACGAATATGGAATAAATCCAATAGATTTAAAATGAAAACTTATTCTTAGGTAAATGGATTGAGAAATGCTTCTGTAGAGTGTCCAATATCTGTTTTACGTCTTCTATGTGAAAATATTCAATTCTCATAAGATCTTCTTGACTGTTACTCAAAAGGTCCAATAATGTATGTATATTGGACCTTTTGAGACAATTATATATAGATCCTGGAAGGTAGTTCTGATTGGTCAATAAAAATACATTTCAATGGAATTCCTTTTTTGTTTTTCTTTAGATTAGTGAATCCATTTTGAAAGGTAAAAGAGGGTAGAGTAAACCTGTTTTTATTTTCCTCGAAACGAATGTCCCCTTCCTCCGCATGTAGAAAAGGAATAAATAAATCAATCAAATTACGAGAAGCTTCATAAAGTTCTTTCCGAGGAGTTAAGCTTCCATTCGTCCATATTTCTAGAAAAAGTATTTCTTGTTTTTCATTACCATTCCCATAAGAATGAATACTATGATTCGCATTTCGAATAGGCATGGATACAGCATCTATAGGATAACTTCCATCTTGAGAGTTATTTGTGGGGTCTGTACGATATCCGCGATCTCTCTTGATTTGTAATCCAATACATAAATCAATCGGTTCCGTCAGGTTAGCTATATGCTGTGTTGTGTCAACTATTTCTACAGAAGGTGGTGAGATGATATCTTGAGCGGTTACGTATCTAGGACCCCTGACGAAAATAGATGCGTCTCTAAATCCATACAATTACTTCTCAATACAATTTCTTTCAAATTTATTAAAATTTCATGTACTGATTCTTCAATACCCACTATTGTAGAATATTCATGCGGCACCTTCCCAGACTTTGCACGTGTGATACATGTTCCTTCTATTTCCCCAAGTAAAGCCCTTCGCATGGCAATACCTATTGTATCGGCTTGACCTTTCATAAGTGGGGACAGAATGAAACGACCATAATAGAGACGCTTACTGTCTACTCTTGATTCAACACAATTCCACTGTAGTATTCGAGTGGATCCTGTTACTTCCTCTCGAACCATACTAATATTATTATTTGATCAGATCAATGAATCATTTATTTCTCTTGAAATACGTTTAATTCTTATTTCTACACACGTCTTTTTTTAGGAGGTCGACATCCATTATGCGGCATAGGTGTTACATCACGCACGAAACTTAATAGTATACCACTTCTACGAATGGCTCGTAATGCTGCATCTCTTCCGAGACCAGGACCTTTTATCATAATTTCGGCTCGTTCCATACCCTGATCAACCACAGTACGAATGGCATTTATACCAGCTGCTTGAGCTGCATAGGGTGTCCCTCTTCTTGTGCCTTTGAATCCAGAAGTACCGGCGGAGGACCAAGAAACCACTCGGCCTCGTACATCTGTAACAGTTACAATGGTATTGTTGAAACTCGCTTGAACATGAATAACTCCTTTTGGTATTCTACGTCCATTCTTACGCGAACCAATACGTCCATTCCTACATGAACCTATTTTTGGTATAAGTTTTGCCATATTTTATCATCTCATAAATATGAATCAAAAATATACAGAAAGTTATGGAGATATCCATTTTATGTTAAAACAAATCCTTTATTTTATTTTGTAGGGACCCCCTTAGAAAGTTTTTTTTAGAAAAATTATCCTTGTCTCTGTTTATGTCTCGGATTGGAACAAATCACTATAATTCGCCCGCGCCTACGGATCAGTCGACATTTTTCACAAATTTTACGAACGAAAGCCCTTATTTTCGTATATCTCACCTTACTCATCTTAATTTGAATCTATTCTTTGGAAGAAAAGAAGTCCCTTGTATTTTTTAACTTTGAATTGTATCCCTATGAAAGGAATTTTTTCAAAATTCATCTAATCGTTCGAATCTTTGCTGCGAAGTCTATAAATTATACGTCCCTTGGTTGAATCATACCGACTTATTTCAATTTTGTCACGACCCAATCCCAACTAATTGGGTCGAACCGGATCATGCCCAGCCTGCACCGTTGTTGAGACGGCGGCAGTAAGCTGTTCAGTAGCAGGTAACCATACAACACAACTATATTTGTCACAACTCAACATCGAAAATAAACTTTATTAAACTTTAAAATTTAAATACAAATGGAAACTGTTCTGAAATGAAATAACAGAATTTGAAATTTAAACAACAATGCAGAAAAGAAAATCTATCTATTGGCCGGATCATCGGCCTCAGTCCCAACGTCCTCCTGTGGGGACTCTGGCAGCACAACTGGGTACAACACAGGGTCGTAGTAGCTGCTGATTAACAGCTCAGCATCCTCAATGTCCCCTAAAAATGTATCTCCAGTCAGGAGGGAGCAAAGTACAATTCATGCTAATCTAACAGTTAAATTAAATAATAGAATCATGCAGTTCTAAACAGTTTTAAATATGAAACAGTTTGCAACAGTAAAACAGTGTGATTTGACCAGGCAATGAAATATGACCGGCTTAGGTTTGTTACAGTAAGGATAGGGGTTTTTGTTACAATATGGTCATAATCATTACGCTATTCCCCCAGTCCCCAGTAGTTACAGTACTCTCAGAGAGAGTTTCGTATTTGCATCGTGGTTTAAACTTGCAGTAAAGCGATTAAATAAATAACTGTAAACTAACACAAACTAAACTTGCCTCAAAGGAATTGACTGGAGAGGTAGAAGACTTCGAGACGAAAATCAGAATCGTCCTCGAATTCCTACATTCGAGAAATTGATTCAGATTTCAGGTTAACCAATCTAGCTACGCTAGTTGTAATCTCTATTTGCGTCCTAATCAAATTTTAATTTTTTTAATTAACCAAACACAGAAAATACGATTATTGTGCGTTGATTTAATACGAGGAAAAAAGATTGTTTTATATTTTTTTGAATTCAAAAAACATCGTAGATGCCAGATTATTTTATGAAAACTTGGTATTTTTATAGTTTATAAATATATAAAGCTAACTTTTCTTATTTAGTAAGAAATACGTGATTTTTAATTAATAATAAACTTGTCAATTTTAAGTGAGAAAATCTTAATTAATTTTATACGAAAATATTTTTATTCAATTTATTCGTTAAATAGTAAAAACTCGCAAAACCAGAAATAACAGAAACCTAAGCTATCAATCTCAGTTACAGACCACAGCCAGCTGGGCTTATGCCAATTACAATTTATTTACATAAATTGAAATAAGACAAAACTGTCGTTAGTCCTAAACTGAAATATTAATAAAATATAAACAAAATTTAATAGTAAAAATAATGATAAATATAAAGTCTCAGATATGGTCCAATCCTCAACTTGGCTAATGCCTCAACGTCCGGGCGGGGCCGGTTTCGTTTGCACTTAGCCGGGTCCATTGACCGATACGGTCGTCACCCAAATCCAAATATCAAATAAAATTCTGAAATTCATTTTAAATTCATTTTTAAAATAATCCAGGATTTACGGAAAAATTCGGCAGCATCTCCTCTGTTTTTGGTCAACCCAAAAACTGGGAAATAGCGCCGATATTTTTCTGCAAATCTCAAACTAGGGAAAACCCGAATTTATATATATATAAAATCTACAACCAATCCACAGAATAATCGGAACGACCCGAAATAATTTCGGAAGTCCGATTCCAAACCCAAAAATCATAGAACGCTACCGGAAAAATCCGGAAAGCTAAAAATACCAAAAATCCATTCCCAAAATATTCCGAGAATCCAAAATAATCCACAGAACCTTTCCGAAGGTTCCGAAAAATTACGACGTCGCTAAAACCGAGTTCCCAAAGGAAATCGGGGACCATTTCTCATCATCGACTATATGAAAAAGAGACGGGACATGGGTTATACCTTGGGTTGCTCGGCTAGAGCTCTCAGATAAAATTACAGAAAGAATAGGAGCTCCGAACAGCGAATTAATTCCCGAAACAGCGCTGGAACAGCAGCGACCAGCAGCGTCGTTGCCGAAAATCAGCAGATCGGGGAGTCGAAAAGAGCGCTAGCCAGAGAGACGCTACGCCAGGGCGCACAGGGAGTCGGGAGATCGCACGGGTTGAGGCGCACGACTAGGGTACGGCGGGGAATGCTGGAACAGCGGAGGTGCTCGGCCAGAGGGGCGCCGAAGCTCTGGCGGTCGACCGAGGAGCTCGGCGGGGTCGCGAAGGGGGCGCGCGAGGGGGATGGGTGCGGGGATCATCGGACGTCGGCTGGCGCGGGTCGACAGGGAGTGCCGAAGGGGGCGCGGGGCTGACGCGATTGGCCGAGGAGAGCTCGGCGGGGCGCGCTCGCGGGGAAGAGGGGCGCGGGTTTGGGCGTGAGGGTTTGTGGAGTGAAGAGAGTTAGAGAGAGAGAAGAGAGTTGGGTGTTCTCTGTGAGGAGTAAAAGAGCTTTTCCTTCTGAGGAGAAGAGTTAGGGGGTGTGAGTGTTTATTAAGAAGAAGAGGAGAACAAGTCTCCTTCCAGATCGTGGGAAGAAATGAATGGGTGGAAAGGAGTAAATAGGGGAAGTTGTTGAATCGTGGGAAGAGGGGAGAAGTGCTGGTCCAAATTGGACCGGCTCTCCAAACGGTTTTAATTTTTTTTTAATTAACAATTAAACCAAGTCAGATTAAATAGGAAGGGAAAATGAAATTGGGTTCGGCTCAGGCCTGGGTCTGGTTTCGGACTCGGGTCTGGGTCTGAATTCAAAAATCCTTGTTGTTTATTTTGAAATCATTTGCACTCAAAAATATGTAATAATAATAATAATAATAATAATAATAATAATAATAATAATAATAATAATAATAATAATATTAGAAATACTAATAATTAATACAAAAACACTAATATTAATTAATCACAAAATGTGGGTTTCACAATTTTCCCTCCTTAGAAAATTTTATCCTCGAAATTAAAGCAAGGTTAGGGATTACCTCAGGTCTCAAACAGGTACAGGTACTGCTCCCGCATCTGGTCTTCTCGCTCCCAGGTCGACTCGCCTGGTGAGTTGTGCCGCCACATCACTCTGACTATTGGCATCACGGTGTTTCTGGTTCTCTTCTCGCCTCTGTCTAAAATTGCCACTGGCTTCTCTGGCACTGTGAGGCTGGGCCCAATCTCCAGCTCTGAATGGTCCAAGATATGGCTCGGGTCTGGGATGTAGCGTCTCAGCTGCGAGACGTGGAAGACGTTGTGGACGCCTTCGAGACTTGGGGGTAGAGCTACCCGATAAGCCACTTCTCCAATCCTGCTAAGTACTTCAAATGGACCAATGTACCTGGGGCTCAACTTTCCTGCTCTGCCGAAACGGATTGTTCCTCTGGTAGACGAGATCTTCACAAACACACTATCGCCTTCTTCAAACTCCAAAGGCCGTCTGCTGCAATCGGCCCAATGCTTATGTCTGTCTTGGGCTATCCGGAGCTTGTCTCTAATCATTCTCACCTTCTCTGCTGCTTCGGTCACCATATCAGGTCCAAGCAACACTCATTCTCCGACGTCATCCCAGGCAAGTGGAGTGCGACAACGACGTCCATAGAGTGCCTCAAACGGTGTCATCCCGATGCTAGCTTGGTAGCTGTTGTTGTAAGAGAACTCTACCAAGTGCAAATGGTCTTCCCAAGACCCTCCAAATTCCAGGACGCAGGATCTCAGCATATCTTCTAGCGTCTGGATTGTTCTCTCTGATTGCCCGTCAGTCTGAGGGTGATAGGCGGTGCTGAACTTCAGTTGGGTTCCCAAGCTGTCATGCAAACTCTTCCAAAAGTGAGATGTAAATCTAGTATCTCTGTCAGATACGATACTTACCGGAACTCCATGAATCCGGTAGATGTGTCATATGTACAGTGCGGCCAACTTCTCGGTGGATAAACCAACCTTGAAGGGGATAAAGTGAGCTGACTTCGTCAGTTGGTCCACTATAACCCAAATGGCATCCTTCCTTCCTTGGGATCGAGGCAGTCCCGATACAAAATCCATCTTTATGTGCTCCCATTTCCACTCCGGAATGTCAAACGGCTGCAATAATCCTGCTGGTCTCTGTCTGCTAGCTTTAACTTGCTGACAAATTAAACATCTAGCCACATACCTGGATACGTCCTTCTTCATCCCGTACCACCATACTATAGTCCGCATATCCCGGTACATCTTGTTGGCTCCAGGGTATATGGAATACTGTGACTGGTGCGCTTCTTACATCAGCTCGTTCCTCAGTTTGCTAGTTGGTAGGCACAGCCTCGTACCATTCTTCAATGCTCCGTCGTTGGCGATTGAGAACCCTTCAAGTGTTCCTGCCAATACTTGGTCTCTGAGTTTGCAAAGCGTCTCGTCCTGAAATTGTGTCTCCTTGATCCTGTCCATAAGACTCGAACGCACTTGCAATTGCATCAATGATGATTCATCTCCTGGTACGATGGCTTCTCTTCCAAGTTTCTTCATCTCCTCCTCGGGCAGTACAATTTCCAATCCAAGCTTCTCCATGTCCTCCAACAAATGGCGCTCCTTGGTCAAGAACATCGCCATTAGGTATCGACTAAGTGCATCTGTAACAACATTAGCCTTACCTGGATGGTACTGCAGGTTGATATCAAAGTCCTTCATTAGCTCCAGCCATCGTCTTTGTCTCATGTTCAGCTCCTTCTGAGTGAAAACATATTTCAGACTTTTGTGGTCCGTAAATATTTCCACTCTCTCTCCATACAGATAGTGCTTCCATAACTTCAAAGCAAATATCACCGCTGCAAGCTCCAAATCATGTGTGGGGTGGTTCTTCTCATGAGTCCGTAATTTTTTAGATGCATAGGCAATTACTTTCCCGTGTTGTTGAAGAACGCAGCCCAGTCCTTTTTCGGAAGCATCACTATAGATTGAGAAACCGCCGGTACCTGCGAGTAGCGCAAGTATCGGCGCCGTTGTAAGCCTCTTCTTCAGTTCCTCAAAAGCTGACTGGCATGCTTCAGCCCATATGAACTCTTTATTCTTCCTGGTAAGCTTCATCATTGGCTCCGCAATCTTGGAAAAATCCTTCACGAACTTCCGGTAGTAGCCAGCCAGTCCCAAAAAGCTCCTGGTCTCTACAACCGAGCTTGGTGCAGTCCACTTCTCAATAGCAGCTATCTTCTTTGGATCCACCGAAATTCCTTTTCCTGTGACAACATGGCCCAAAAATTCCACTTTGTCTAAAAAGAATTCGCATTTGGATAGCTTACCATAGAGCTTCTCCTTCTTCAAGGTACTCAGCACTTTCCTCAAGCGCTCTTCATGCTCTTCCTCCGTCTTCGAGTAGATCAGTATGTCATCGATGAAGACAACAACAAACTGATCCAGATATTTATGGAAAACCTTGTTCATGAGGTTCATAAATACCGCAGGAGCATTTGTCAGTCCAAACGGCATGACCAAGAATTCAAATTGTCCATACTTGGTGTTGAACGCCGTCTTGGGAATATCCTCCTTCCTGACCTTGATTTGATGGTAGCCTGATCTGAGATCTATCTTTGAAAATACCTTGGCTCCGCTTAGTTGATCAAACAGGTCGTCGATCCGGGGCAGGGGGTACTTGTTCTTGAGGGTGATGTTGTTCAGCGCCCAGTAGTCAATGCACATCCGCACGGTTCCATCTTTCTTGGGCACGAACAAAATTGGTGCTCCCCAGGGTGAAGCCCCGTCTCTGATAAATCCTTGCGACTTCAGCTCGTCGATCTGATCCTTCATCTCCTTGGCCTCCTTTGGGTTGACTCTGTAGCATCCCCGGGAAATAGGAGAAGTGCCGGGTACTAGATCGATGGTAAATTCCACATCTCGATCCGGCGGCAATCCTGGAAGACTATCTGGAAAGACGTCCAAAAATTCCGCAATGATAGGGTGAGGAGGCCCGGGTTCTTCGGTGATTGAGGAGTAGGAAATACTCTTCATATCTTTCGGAGCCCGAGAGATTACAAACTCCGGTTCTCCTGGTGGGCTGAAGATTACACATCCTCGGTGACAATCTATCAGCGCATGCTGTTCACTTAACCAGTCCATCCCTAGGACTACATCATAGTTGGGCAGGGGCATCACTAGTAAAGGTGTTGAGAACTGATGGCCAGAGATGGTTATGGGACAATTACAAGCTTCAGTGATGGGTATAGGTCCACCACCGGTCATAACTCTACTAATCACCTTGCTAAGTCCCGAATCTATGTGGTGTGCAGACATAAACTTTGATGATATAAAACTATGTGATGCACCCAAATCAAATAATGCTAGAGCAGGATATGAAAACACATAAATGGAACCTGTGATGACATCTGCGATGGGTTTCTGCTTTGGCTCCTGCTCATCAGCTGCTAGGGCAAAAGCTCGCCCGGTCTTCTGCTGGTGCTGTCCAAACTGTTGTTGCTGAGTAGGTAGGGGAGCTCTTTGCTGGTTGGTCCGGTGGGCTGACACGGGACAGTCCTTCACTTGGTGGGTGGCAGACCCACAGACTAGGCAGTGTCCTAGCCTCTTCCTGCAGATGTTCGACTGATGCCCTGGCCTCTTGCAATAGTCACAGACAGGGATCTGCTTCTGGTGTGCTCTGTCATTCGTTCTCGTCTGGTGATGATGCTGCTGGTGGTGCGAGGGCCTGTTGCTGTTGTTGTTGGGCCTCTTCTGACTATCCTGGAAGTTGCTAGTTCCAGGATACTCCCTCTTGGATCGAGAAGGCTGGCTCTTCTCCACGTCTTGAGCTCGGATCAGGATCCTCTCATAAGTCTTTGTGCCACCTGCGATCACAGGGGTGCGAATCTCTTCTCGTAAGCCATACCTGAATTGCTCAGCACGATCCTTGGGGTCAGCTACCAGGTTCTGGGCAAAGCGGTTTAGTCGGCCGAACTCTGCCGCATACTCGCTGACCGTCATGTTCCCTTGCTTCAAGTTCTGGAATTGCCTCTCTATTTTCCGCATCTCCGATGTCGGGAAGAACTTCCTGCAGAACAGCTTCTTGAAGGTGTCCCAGTCGAGCTGCTTGTCCTGGAGTCGGGGTTCATTCCGATACTATGTGCTCGCCACATCCTGTAGTTAGAGTCCTACAGCTTCAGCCTTGAGGTCCTCCGGGAGTCGAGCGACGCTCAAGAGACGCTCCATATGGTCTAGCCATTCATCGGCATAGATGATACCCTCGGTTCCTTTGAAAGGTCGAGGGTCTTGCTTCTTAAAGCTTTCTATATCTCCAACCTTCATGCAATAATACGCCTCTAATCAAAAGAATGGCCATAAAGAAATATAACTTAACTCCTGAATCATGTTTACCTTGGCAGGTCGTGGCTCTGATGAAGTGGTTCTTCCTCTCTCGAGGGCAGCCATGGCCACGTTGTGGGCATTCTCCATGCCTTCTCTCATAATCGCGGTCTGCTCGTGATGGGCTTCAACTTGGGCAGCAGTCTGGTCTCTGTGGGCTTCTGCTTGAGCTCTCTGTGCTTCAAGCACTCCTCGTAGCATTTCCACTAGGTCAGTGGGATCCACGGGTACTGGTGGGGCAGCTGGTGCGGCCACTACCGCAGGGGTCTGTGGCTCAGCCTGGGATTGTGCAGGTTCCACCGTTTGCGCTGTGGAAGCGTAAACGGGCCAGAGAGCTGGTGCAGTATGAGGACGGTCAGTCAGCTACAAGGGAGGTGGGTCCCGGCGTGCTTGAGAAGGGGTGTGATCAGTTGATGACACCTCATTGTCAGTAGGGCCGGATCGAGTAGTCTTTCCTTTGGCCATGATCTGGAAGGTTTAGGGTATATACATAAGCAAGGTATCCTACCAGTCTATAATCAAACAAAAATATTTATTTATATAATTCGGTCATATGTCGTGACAAATCAATGTTCTAGTGTTCTAATTATTTCTAGGTATGTTTTCCTAAGTTGTTGTAGGAATGACCTGCATGGGCCACCACTAAAAACATGTCACGACCCGATCCAAACTAATTGGGTCGAACCGGATCATGCCCAGCCTGCACCGTTGTTGAGACGGCGGCAGTAAGCTGTTCAGTAGCAGGTAACCATACAACACAACTATATTTATCACAACTCAACATCGGAAATAAACTTTATTAAACTTTGAAATTTAAATACAAATGGAAACTGTTCTGAAATGAAATAACAGAATTTAAAATTTAAACAACAATGCAGAAAAGAAAATCTATCTATCGGCCGGATCATCGGCCTCAGTCCCAACGTCCTCCTGTGGGGACTCTGACAGCACAACTGGGTACAACACAGGGCCGTAGTAGCTGCTGATTAACAGCTCAGCATCCTCAATATCCCCTAAAAATGTATCTCCTGTCAGGAGGGAGCAAAGTACAATTCATGCTAATCTAACAGTTAAATTAAATAATAGAATCATGCAGTTCTAAACAGTTTTAAATATGAAACAGTTTGCAACAGTAAAACAGTGTGATTTGAACAGGCAATAAAATATGACCGGCTTAGGTTTGTTACAGTAAGGATAGGGGTTTTTGTTACAGTATGGTCATAATCATTACGCTATTCTCCCAGTCCCCAGTAGTTACAGTACTCTCAGAGAGAGTTTCGTGTTTGCATCGTGGTTTAAACTTGCAGTAAAGCGATTAAATAAATAACTGTAAACTAACACAAACTATACTTGCCTCAAAGGAATTGACTGGAGAGGTAGAAGACTTCGAGACGGAAATCAGAATCGTCCTCGAATTCCTACATTCGAGAAATTGATTCAGATTTCAGGTTAACCAATCTAGCTACGCTAGTTGTAATCTCTATTTGCGTCCTAATCAAATTTTAATTCTTTTAATTAACCAAACACAGAAAATACGATTATTGTGCGTTGATTTAATACGAGGATAAAAGATTGTTTTATATTTTTTTGAATTCGAAAAACATCGTAGATGCCAGATTATTTTATAAAAACTTGGTATTTTTATAGTTTATAAATATATAAAGCTAACTTTTCTTATTTAGTAAGAAATACGTGATTTTTAATTAATAATAAACTTGTCAATTTTAAGTGAGAAAATCTTAATTAATTTTATACGAAAATATTTTTATTCAATTTATTCGTTAAATAGTAAAAACTCGCAAAACCAGAAATAACAGAAACCTAAGCTATCAATCTCAGTTACAGACCACAGCCAGCTGGGCTTATGCCTATTACAATTTATTTACATAAATTGAAATAAGACAAAACTGTCGTTAGTCCTAAACTGAAATATTAATAAAATATAAACAAAATTTAATAGTAAAAATAATGATAAATATAAAGTCTCAGATATGGTCCAATCCTCAACTTGGCTAATGCCTCAACGTCCGGGCGGGGTCAGTTTCGTTTGCACTTAGCCGGGTCCATTGACCGATAAGGTCGTCACCCAAATCCAAATATCAAATAAAATTCCAAAATTCATTTTAAATTCATTTTTAAAATAATCCAGGATTTACGAAAAAATTCGGCAGCATCTCCTCTGTTTTTGGTCAACCCAAAAACTGGAAAATAGCGCCGATCATTTCCTACAAATCCCAAACCAGGGAAAACCCGAATTTATATATATATAAAATCCACAACCAATCCACAGAATAATCGGAACGACCCAAAATAATTTCGGAAGTCCGATTCCAAACCCAAAAATCACAGAACGCTACCGGAAAAATCCCGAAAGCTAAAACATACCAAAAATCCATTCCCGAAATATTCTGGGAATCCAAAATAATCCACAGAACCTTTCCGAAGGTTCCGGAAAATTACGATGTCGCTAAAACCGAGTTCCCAATGGGAATCGGGGACCATTTCTCATTATCGACTATATGAAAAAGAGACCGGACAAGGGTTATACCTCGGGTTGCTCGGCTAGAGCTCTCAGATGAAATTACAGAAAGAATAGGAGCTCCGATCAGCAAATTAATTCCTGAAACAGCGCTGGAACAGCAGCGACCAGCAGCGTCGTTGCCGAAAATCAGCAGATCGGGGAGTCGGGAAGAGCGCTGGCCAGAGAGACGCTGCGCCAGGGCGCACAGGGAGTCGGAAGACCGCGCGGGTAGAGGCGCACGGCTAGGGCACGGCGGGGAACGCTGGAACAGCGGAGGTGCTCGGCCAGAGGGGCGCTGAAGCTCTGGCGGTCGGCCGAGGAGCTCAGCGGGGTCGCGAATGGGGCGCGCGAGGGGGACGGGCGCGGGGATCGCCGGACGTCGGCTGGCGCGGGTCGGCAGGGAGTGCCGAAGGGGGCGCGGGGCTGACGCGGTTGGCCGAGGGAAGCTCGGCGGGGCGCGCTCGCGGGGAAGAGGGGTGCGGGTTTGGGCGTGAGGGTTTGTGGAGTGAAGAGAGTTAGAGAGAGAGAAGAGAGTTGGGTGTTCTCTGTGAGGAGTAAGAGAGCTTTTCCTTCTGAGGAGAAGAGTTGGGGGTGTGAGTGTTTATTAAGGAGAATAGGAGAACAAGTCTCTTTCCAGATCGTGGGAAGAAAGAATGGGTGGAAAGGAGTAAATAAGGGAAGTTGTTGAATCATGGGAAGAGGGAAGAAGTGCTGGTCCAAATTGGACCGGCTCTCCAAACGGTTTTAATTTTTTTTAATTAACAATTAAACCAAGTCAGATTAAATAGGAAGGGAAAATGAAATTGGGTTCGGCTCAGGCCTGGGTCTGGGTTCGGACTCGGGTCTGGGTCTGAATTCAAAAATTCTTGTTGTTTATTTTGAAATCATTTGCACTCAAAAATATATAATAATAATAATAATAATATTAGAAATACTAATAATTAATACAAAAACACTAATATTAATTAATCACAAAATATGGGTTTCACAAATTTTGACTCTATCCCCTGGCAGTATCCGTATAAAACTGCGCCGGATCCTACCTGAAATATAACCTAAAATTAGATCTTCATTATCTAAACGGACCCGGAACATACCGTTGGGAAGTGATTCAGTAATTAAACCTTCATAAATCAATTTTTGTTCTTTCATTCCAGGTAAACCTCCCTTGAAGTATCAACTAATGGAGGAAGAGTTATATAACTCACCTTTCCTCTCTATTTCACAAGCAAATAGGAAGTTAGAGATAAAATTAGGATACTAGAGTAGAATCACCATATATAACACAAAATTTCTCCTCTAATTCTTTCTAGTCGAGCTTCTCGATCTGTCATTATGCCTCGAGGCATAATTTTCGAATGATTATCAGTGATTACCAGCCCCTATGATTCGAATACACATCAATTTTCGAGCTCCGCTATTATCCGCTACATTCAAAAGAGTCAGAGGTTGAATCATATCATTTTTATTTGAATCCGTTATTTCAATGCAAAGAATGAGGAAAAAAAGAAATAGTGTTTGTCTAGAAACTGTTGGGAAAGAAGCGCGGAAACCTTTCCCCAAACCGGAGAGTACCTGCGAGAGGACCGAGCAAACAACGCACGAACCCAAAAACAAGCACACAAAAACAACCACGCAGACACAGAGAATTTTTGACGTGGAAACCCTAGCGGGAAAAACCACGGGACGATCGGAGTCCAACCCTGAGAAGCCTCCACTAATGGAATAGAAGAATTACACCCTCTACAAACTCCTCCCGATCCAAATCGGATCCCCACAACACTCAGAGACAAGAACAATGATCACAAGGCTACGAAGAACGAGAACGACGAGTAGAGATTACCCGAAACACGATCTCCTTCGAAAACGACCTTCAATCCTCCGTCTTCTTCTCCGAAGTTGCAATGGCACTCTTGCCTCCTTCTCTCTCAAACTGTGTGTTGTCCAATACGATAATACGATAATGAATTAGGGTTGAGAAAACTCAATATATCTTCCTAATCCCGCAACCAACCTGGACCGTTGGATTAGATCCAATGATGAAAACTCATCCTGAAATCCGCTTCAGCCCCCCGACACACAGAGTTCGGCCAGAACTCTGTGTGGGGCAACCAGCACTGGATGGCCAAACCCTGGAACGGCCAGACCGAGTTCGGCCAGAACTCGGCCTGGGACCGAGTTCGGCCCGAACTCGGCAGACTTGGTCCAGAACCCCCTTTGGGGCAGCAGCAGCAGTAACAACTACTCCCGAGCTTCTCCGACATCGGACGGCGTTCGTCGCACTCCGGGATCTTCTCCACATAGGTTGGGAACCCCACCCACTCCAACAAATCTCCCCCTTCACAACTATGGGGAGGACGTCGTCATTCCGACGACCTGCCTGCAGTACTCAAACTTCCCCCTTGGTAGAATCTTCGTGAACATATCAGCTCCGTTGTCATCTGTATGCACCTTCTCAAGCTCCACGTCCTTCTTCTCAACCACATCCCGTATCTAATGATACCGAGTCTCGATGTGCTTGGACCGGCTATGAAACGTCTGATTCTTCACAAGATGGATAGCACTCTGACTGTCGCAAAGCAAAGTATACTGCTCTTGCTTCAGTCCCATTTCCTGCAACAGCTTCTTCATCCACAATAGCTCCTTGCAAGCCTCCGTCGCCGCAATGTATTCCGCCTCCGTCGTCGACAAGGCAACATACTTCTGCAACCGCGACTGCCACGACACTGCTCCTCCCGCAAACATCATCACGTAGCCTGAAGTCGATCGCCTCGTGTCTACATCTCCAGCCATATCAGCGTCGGTATACCCAACCAGCTTCGGCTCGTCACCACCAAAGGAAAGTCTCCAACCAGCAGTGCCCTGAAGATATCGTAGAATCCACTTGACCGCACTCCAGTGTACCCTTCCAGGATTCGAAAGATACCTGCTAACCGTACCAACTGCATGAGCAATATCTGGCCTCGTACACACCATGGCATATATAAGGCTTCCCACAGCTGAGGCATATGGAACCCGCTCCATATCTTCCTTTTCGTCCTCGGTAGATGGACACTGCTCCTCAGTAAACTTAAAGTGAGCCGCGAGGGGGGGAACTCACTTTCTTCGACCCGTCCATCCCGAAATGCTGAAGTACCCGGTGAATGTACTTCTTTTGGGACAAGTGTAGCAGCTTGGACTCTCTCTCTCGGCTGATCTCCATCCCAAGAATAGTCTTCGCTGTGCCCAAATCCTTCATAGAGAAGGCCGTGCCCAGTTGGCGCTTCAACTCCGCTATCCTAGTGGCATTCCGACCCACTAATAGCATATCATCAACATAGAGCAACAAGATGATAAAATCATCATCGGCAAAATATCTCACAAATGCACAATGGTCCGACGTCGTCCATGCATAACCATGCTCCCCCATAAACGACTCGAACTTTCTGTACCACTGCCTCGGAGCCTGCTTCAGACCATACAAGCTCTTCCTCAACCGGCAGACCAAATGTGACTTGCCCTTCTCACAGAATCCCTCCGGCTGCTCCATGTACAACTCCTCCTCAAGATCACCGTGGAGGAATGCCGTCTTCACGTCCATCTGCTCGACCTCCAAGTCGAAACTGGCTGCTAATGCTAGCACCACCCGAATAGACGAATGCTTGACGACAGGCGAAAAGATTTCATCATAATCTACGCCTTTCCGCTGACCGTAGCCCTTGACTACCAGCCTCGCTTTGTATCGAGGGCGAGTAGCATCATCCGTCTGCTTCACTCTGAACACCCATCGATTCTTCAAAGCCTTCTTGCCCTTTGGCAACCGCACCAGATCATAAGTAGAATTAGTGTGCAAGGAGCTCATCTCCTCCTGCATAGCCACCATCCACTCCTGCCTGTGTTCGTCTTCCATAGCCTCTGCGAAACTTTCGGGCTCTCCCCCGTCAGTCAATAGCACATACTCATCCGACGAGTATCTCGTAGATGGTCGACGATCCCTGTTGCTCCTTCTCAGTGGAGCCACTGGTGCTGGCTGTATACCGACAGCCTCCTCCCCTTCAGGAACTGCCTCCCCGGCATGCTCATCCTCCTGAGGGACACCCTGACCACCATCAGCAGGCTGATGATCAAGGTTGGAAGCAACTCCATGTACCGGCTCCCCCATAACTGGATCCTCCACGATGTCCTCTGGAAATTGCTCGAAGCGAAATGACTCTAGCTCAGGCAATTCCTCAGCCTCAGAAGGCGTCTCGGAATCCTGAGTGTTGGTCATGGTCTGATCCTCGACGAACACCACGTCCCTGCTTTTGTAGAGCTTTCCTTCCACTGGGTCGTAGAGTCTATAGCCAAACTCATCCCGACCGTAGCCGACAAAGACGCATCGCCTCGTCTTCGGCTCAAGTTTGGTCCTCTCGTCCTTCGGTACATGCACGAAGGCTTTACAACCAAATGCCCGCAGGTGACTGTATGACGGCTCCTTGCCGTACCATACTTTGTCAGGCACATCACCCTGCAAAGGAGCACTAGGAGACAAATTAATAATATAAGCAGCTGTGAGAAGAGCCTCACCCCAATAACTGCCCGGCAAGTTTGCTTCTGACAGCAAACACCGCACCCTCTCCATCAGTGTCCTGTTCATGCGCTCCGCTACACCATTGAGCTGAGGTGTCTTTGGCGGAGTCTTCTGGTGTCGTATCCCTTGCTCTCTGCAATACGCATCAAAGGGACCGATGTATTCGCCGCCATTGTCGGACCGAACACACAACAACTTCTTGCCCGTCTCCCTTTCAACGGAGGCCTGAAACTCCTTGAAAGTAGGCAGCACCTGATCCTTGGTCTTTAAGGCATAGACCCAAACCTTCCTGGAATAGTCATCAATAAAAGTCACAAAGTAAGAAGCACCACCAAGAGATTTTACCTTCATAGGACCGCAGACATCCGAGTAATCAACTCGAGCAACGCCGGCTTCCTCGAACTTGGGTGACTTTGGAAAGACACCCTATTTTGCTTCCCAGCCAAACAGTGCGTGCATTTCTCCAACTTTGTAGACTTGAGCCCCGGAATCACTTTCCTGTTCACCAAGTAGCTCATCCCCTTCTCGCTGATATGGCCGAGCCGCCTGTGCCACAACTCGGTAGACGCGTCACTGACTGCGTTCACCTCCTGTGCCCCCTCTGCGCTCCCCTCTATATAGTAGAGACCGGACTTCTTGCTTCCTCTAGCAATCACCATCGAACCTCTGGAAAGCTTCCATGACTATTCCCGAAGAGACTGAAGAATCCTTCGTCATCCAACCTTCCAACCGACACCAGGTTGAAACGGATATCAGGGACATGACGAACATCCTTGAGAACAAGAACCGCACCCGTCTTCGTTCTCAAATGCACATCTCCAACGACAACCGCCTTCGACACATCTCCGTTGCCCATCTTCAACATGCCACAGTCGCCTGTCGTGTAAGTGGCAAACAGTGCCCTATTGTGAGATACATGTGCTGAAGCCCCTGAGTCCACCAGCCAAGAATTGTCATCGCAGGCGAGGTTAGTAATGACCTCATCACCTACGACGATCACATCGCCTCCATGCATCGAGGCCGTCGCTGTAGTGTTCTCTTCTTGCTTCCCCTTGTCGCCCTTCTTCTCTCTCTTCCAAGCGAAACAATTCCGCTTGATATGGCCCTTCTTACCGCAATGATAACACTCTGAGTCCTCGTACCGACCTTTGGACTTCCCCCTGCTCTTGTCTCTGCCACCACCTGGACCCCTGCTTTTGCCCCTTCCGCGGCTCTCTGAAACAAGTGCCTCTGGGTGGTGGGATGTGGATGAAGTGCCCTGAGAACGTCTCCGCATCTCTTCATTCAACACCCCGCTCTTGGCAAACTCCAAACTGACCACGCCCTCTGGAGCAGAAGCGATCATAGATACTCATACGGTCTCCCACGAGTCTGGCAAGGTACACAGCAGCTACAGTCCCTGAACTTCGTCGTCGAACTTGACTCCCATAGAAGATAGCTGGTAAACCACGCCCTGGAACTCACTCAAGTGATCCGAAATAGACGCCCCATCCTTGTACCACAGACCCATCATCGTTCGGATCAGGAACAACTTGTTTACCCCGGTCTTCTTCGTATACAAGGATTCCAGCTTATCCCACAACGTCTTCGCGTGCTCAATATTGGCAATGTGATTGTACACGTTCTCATCAACAAACTGCCGTATGTATCCACACACCTGTATGTGCTCGAACTTCCAGTCCTCCTCGGGTTTATCACTGGGCCTCTCGGTTGCAAACACAGGTAGATGCAGCTTCTTGACAAATAGCAAATCCTTCATCTTGCTCCGCCAATAATGATAGTTTGTGCCATTGAGGTTCACCATGCGCACCGGCTTCGCGTCCATCTCTCCTCTCTGGTTCCTCTGTCAACTCCTGACACCCTTTGAACCCAAAGCTCTGATACCACTCTGTTGGGAAAGAAGCGCGGAAACCTTTCCCCAAACCGGAGAGTACCTGCGAGAGGACCGAGCAAACAACGCACGAACCCAAAAACAAGCACACAAAAATAACCACGCAGACACAGAGAATTTTTGACGTGGAAACCCTTGCGAGAAAAACCACGGGACGATCGGAGTCCAACCCTGAGAAGCCTCCACTAATGGAATAGAAGAATTACACCCTCTACAAACTCCTTCCGATCCAAATCGGATCCCCACAACACTCAGAGACAAGAACAATGATCACAAGGCTACGAAGAACGAGAACGACGAGTAGAGATTACCCGAAACACGATCTCCTTCGAAAACGACCTTTAATCCTCCGTCTTCTTCTCCGAAGTTACAATGGCACTCATGCCTCCTTCTCTCTCAAACTGTGTGTTGTCCAATGCGATAATACGATAATGAATTAGGGTTGAGAAAACTTAATATATCTCCCTAATCCTGCTACCAACCTGGACCGTTGGATTAGATCCAATGATGAAAACTCATCCTGAAATCCGCTTCAGCCCCCCGACACACAGAGTTCGGCCAGAACTCTGTGTGGGGCAACCAGTACTGGATAGCCAAACCCTGGAACGGCCAGACCGAGTTCGGCCAGAACTCGGCCTGGGACCGAGTTCGGCCCGAACTCGGCAGACTTGGTCCAGAACCCCCTTTGGGGCAGCAGCAGCAGTAACAACTACTCCCGAGCTTCTCCGACATCGGACGGCGCTCGTCGCACTTCGGGATCTTCTCCACATAGGTTGGGAACCCCACCCACTCCAACAGAAACTAGAAAAGAAATAAGTAAAGCGTGGTTATTTTTTAATCCTTAATACACCTTTTGTTTAGTTTTACATCTCTATCCTGAAATAACAAATTGAGTTCGTATAGGCATTTTGCACGCAGCTATTTCAATAGCTGCTCTGGCTACAGTTTCTGATACTCTGCCTATTTCATAAAGTATTCGACCTGGTTTAACAACGGATACCCAATATTCGGGGGATCCCTTCCCTGAACCCATACGTGCTTCCGTAGGTCTTACTGTAGTAGGTTTGTCGGGAAATATGTGTACCCATATTTTTCTACCACGATGCGCATATCGTGTCATTGCTCTTCGCCCTGCTTCTATTTGTCTAGCTGTGATCCAAGCGGGTTCAAGTGCCTGAAGAGCATATCTGCCAAAACAAATATGATTGCCTCGACAAGATATTCCCTTCATTCTTCCTCTATGTTGCTTACGAAATCTGGTTCTTTTGGGGTTATAGTAGATGGTTCTTTCTTAATCTCATCTCTACTCCAGAACCGGATGTGAGAGTTTCTTCTCATCCAACTCCTCGCGAATGAAACGATTCAATAATATTACGGATACATATGTATTTAATTTAATAAATAATACACTAATACACTAAACTAAGTAATGAGATTTAATTGATATTCTATTTTTTACATGGTAAGCTGTATATTTAGACGTCTACATTTATAGATAATGTTTTTTTTTTACAAGACAATAAAAAAAGAAGGGTTTTGCGGGCGAATATTGAATCTTTACTGCTTCATTCTTAAGGCCAATCCACGACCTCTCAGAGTAAATCCATTTGTTCTTGGTTCGTTCCGCCATCCCACTCAATGAATGATTAAGATTCGTTGGAATCCTATGTAGTCACAGGTTTTGTCGTTCCCATAGCTTCTCTGTTAATGGTTAGGCCTGAACTCTGCAATGGAGCTCCACAAAAAATTCGTTTTTGAGTCAATCTACTCAGTCTGTATTAACCCGAGGCTCTTTATTATTATTTTCCTCAATATTAATGCTTTATCACACTGCCTTTTATGAGGTGATTCATAGACCATACATATTGGAATCATATATCATTGATATTTTGGTTCTCTCTTTCTATCATCTTTCCATTTATCTGCATCCCTTTATTTTTGCTTCTAAAAATAGAGAATAATACTTAATATATAATATTTTATATAATATTTATATAATATTTTTTTATTTTAGTTGTTACAACTATATGTCAGTCATATAGTGACTTTTTCTTGGGATCTTGACAATACGAAGCAATAAGTTGGTTATTCGTTTTTAGTTTATATAGTTATTAAGTTCAGAGTGGGGTTCTTTTTTTTTATCCCAATTCTAAACTATACTATAAAGAAAAAACTAACGAGTCACACACTAAGCATAGCAATTATACTAAAAAAGGTTAATCAATTTTTATTCAACCTTATAGAATTAGAATTCTTCGTTTTTGTTTGATTTTAGGGAAACCCTCATTTTTCATTTTTTGTTTGTTCTATTACGGGTCCTGGACAGAATGACAAACCAAATAAAGAGGTCTATTATTCCTCATCTACAAATATCCAAATTTTTAAGCCTAATACTCCATAGATAGTTCGAATTGTATAGGAACAATGATCAATTTTAGCGCAAATTGTATGTAGGGGAACCCTATCTTCTCTGATCCATTCAGCACGTGCAATTTCTTTTCCGTCGATACGCCCTGCAATTTGCACTTGAATTTCTTTTGTATCTGTTTGCTCAGTTAATTCGATGGCTTTTTTCATTGCCTTTCGAAACGAAACTCTATTTTTTAATTGTAAAGCCATATATTCTGAAAGAATATTAGGTTGTCCATAAGGTTTTTCAATTCTTGTGATAGCAATGTTGAGTCTCCGGTTCACAGAATGAAACTCTTTTTGTACATTCATCTGTAATTCTTCGACCCCTCGTGCTCGACCCTCTATTAATAAATTTGGGAAGCCAATATGGATTATGACTTGGACCAAATCGATTCTTTTTTGAATTTCTATGCGTGCAATTCCTTCGAAACCTGAGGATATTTTTCTATTTTTTTGTACATAGTTCTTGATACAATTTCTTATTTTCTCATCCTGCTGTAGACCCAAAGAAAAATGTTTTGGTTGGGCGAACCAAAAAGAATGATGATTTTGGGTTGTACCAAGTCTGAAACCAAGTGGATTTATTTTTTGTCCCATATTTTTTTTATTATCTTTCCATTCTTTTTTTTTCTAAATAGAAATTTACATTTTTTTAGATGAATCTAAGATTTAGATTTCTCTTTTAATACAATTCTTATATGACAAGTTGGTCTTTGTATTGGAAAACTACGTCCTCAAGCTCTAGGTCTTAACTTTTTCACAAAAGGACCCCCGTTGACTTCGGCTTTACTAATGAATAAATCAGCTTCGTTCAAACCCATATTATGACTAGCATTTGCTGCTGCAGAATAAACTAATTTTAAAATAGGAAAAGATGCTCGATAAGGCATGAGTTCCAATATCATAAGTGTTTCCTCATAAGAACGACCACGAATTTGATCAATTACTCTTTGCACTTTGAAAACAGACAAAGGTATATGTTGAGCTAAAACTTTTACTTCTTTTTCTCTACTCGAATATGAGTTCTTTATCATCATGGACCCCCCACCAATATTTGTGATCCTCGTTAAAAATTAACGACGAGATTTATTATCGTTTCTCGCATGTCTCGCGAAAGTCGGAGTAGGCACGAATTCCCCCAATTTGTGACCTACCATACGATCTGTTATATAAATAGGTAAATGTTTCTTTCCATTATGAATAGCGATTGTATGGCCAATCATTGTGGATATAATGGTAGATGCCCGAGACCAAGTTACTATTATTTCTTTCTCCTCCCTCATGTTGAGTTTTTCCATTTTTCCCGATAAATGATTGGCTACAAAAGGATTTTTTTTAGTGAACGTGTCACTGTTGATTCCTCCTATTTTAAAGATTGGCATTCTATGTCCAATAGAATATCTCGATCGAAGTATGAAGGTAAGAATAAATACAATAATGATGAATGGAAAAAAGAGAAAATCCTTTAGCTAGATAAGGGGCAGATGTAGCCAAGTGGATCAAGGCAGTGGATTGTGAATCCACCATGCGCGGATTCAATTCCCGTCGTTCGCCCATCATATTATTTAAAATTCCAAAAATTGGATTTTCAATATTCCTATTTACGACGACGAAGAATAAAACTATCACTATATTTTTTTCCTTTTCCTACTTCCTCTTCCAAGCGCAGGATAACCCCAAGGGGTTCTGGATTTTTTTCTACCAATTGGGGCTCTCCCTTCACCGCCCCCATGGGGATGGTCTACAGGGTTCATAACTACTCCTCTTACTACAGGACGCTTACCTAGCCAACACTTCGATCTGGCTCTACCCAAAAATTTTTGGTTCGCCCCCCAATATTACCTACTTATCCGACTATTGCTAAGCAGTTTTTGGATATCAAACGGACCTACCCTGATGGTAATCTTAATGTGGCCGATTTACCCTCTTTTGCAATCAGCTTCGCTACAGCACCAGCTGCTCTAGCTAATTGTCCACCCTTTCCAAGTGTGATTTCTATGTTATGTATGGCCGTGCCTAAGGGCATATCGGTTGAAGTAGATTCTTTTTTTTATCAAAAAAACCCCTTCCCAAACTGTACAAGCTTCTTCCAAAGCATACGGCTTTCTAGATGTATATGATGATATCTAAACAGATGGATCTTATATGAATCGTATGTTGAGGTACCACATGAGTGGATATATAGGAATCCAAATCTGCTGAATCACTCATGTATGATCTTCTACATCCTAGGTCTCCCCGTTCCGTCATCTGGCTTATGTTCTTCATGTAGCATTCATACCGAATGACTCTATGAAATTATGTCGATACTTCCACATATTACGGGTAACGTAGGAGACATCTCTATTTTTCCCCGGGGGGATCTTTATAATTACCACTGCTTAGCTTTCAATTCGCCTCTGACCATCAAATTAAATGTGAATAACCCGTCCTCCTCTCTTTGAAACAAGGGGCGCTTCCGGTTCTGTGCGTGCTTCAAACAATTTTGTCTTCTCTATATTACCATATCTCTAGAGTCAATAATTTTCTATGAGGAACTACTGAACTCAATCACTTGCTGCCGTTACTCAACAGTTTTCTGTTAAGGTCTATCCTATAGAGGTACTCAAATTGGATCAGTGATCGATTTCTAGGTTTCGTTGTAAACCTAATTGGTTACTTCCAATTACGTAAATCAATAGTTCAAACCGCACTCAAAGGTAGGGCATTTCCCATTGATATAGGAACTTCTGTACCAGAAACAATGGTATCTCCAATTATAGCCCCTCTGGGATGTAAAATATATCTCTTCTCGCCATGCGCATAGTGTATGAGACAAATGTGTCACGCCCCAGAACCAGAATACTGGAGAGCGGGAGAATGACTCAGCCAGCTACGTATTACGGGTAGATGAATACCGTATAATACGATCAATGCTGTCTAAAAGACGAGGGGGTGCATACTACATAAAAGTCTCACTATGGTCACTTCCCATCTATTGTCTCAATCATTCAAACAAGAAACAGAAATAGAGAACATGTGAGATAAAGCAGTAAGGCGTCCCAAACGCTCAGTCAAAATGTTCTTGATATCTGGCTTTACAAAATACAGCCAGATGATGTAGTAAGTATACACAATTGTTATCAGCTGCAGCCTGACTTAGTTATAATTATGCAAAGTAGGTACAAGAAAATCCGACTAACATGTCGGTGCCAAACGACAAAGTATAAAGTATTTAACAAAACGAGCGGGGAAGTAAGAAAACCCACTCGAGCCCTCCTGCGATCATCCCTCTAGTGTTGACCATCGTGGAGGTAGAAGTAAGCTGGATCCTCGGGGACCGACTCTAAATCTGGCCATGCAAAACCAGAGAGGTTAGACCTCTAACAGCAAGTACCGCAAGGAAGCACGATATGAGGGATTAAAACCAGTAATAAGAAAATATGATAAATAGATCTCTGCTTTCTACTGGGATTCACATAGTATCACGACACTTCGAACCAACCTCCCAACCAAACAAGGACAGAAGTTGGCACGTCATGTCCTGACATTCTGATCATCTCAGTTAGGTAACAGAGGACATACAGTACACAAACAAATTAATTTAAACGGCCATTCAACTACTACGGCTTGCTACTGTGAGTTCCAAGTTATCCTGGAATTATGCAATAGAGATTCCTCAGTTCTTACTATGTGCAAGCAAGGCTAGTTTACCCAGTCAATCAATTACGTCAATCATGAATTAGACGAGTCCCAGCAGGACGCCCGTCATCAATATACAATATACAATAGATAATATAACCAGATACCGCTCCCTGCCCGTGTGGCAGATTTGCAGTATCTGTGGGGACCAACCAGCCTGTCGGGCACTACTAGTCCCAAGAGGGCTGCCATGTAAGAATTCGGGAATCCATTCTCTCCATGCAATCATTATTTTATTTAACTTAATAGTCTCTACGTTAAGTAATATCCCATGCCGTGGGTCATGGTCATTCAAATGAGTACTTTCGTACGGGGTACGATATGCACAACTCTACAACGATACCAGTGCGGTTAGGTTGCAGGTCTTACATAGCGTAATGCAACAATCAGAACTAACCACGGAGTAATCATGCCTTGACCATAAAGTACACATGCTGCTTCTGTAAAATAAATAAATAAATAAATAAATAAATTGAAGCCTGCATGTGCCTGTATGTCAATATTCGGGATCAGCCAGTCGATTACAATAGTTCATAATTAATATGAACGTGTCTCATTCATTCAATTTAATAAGACGACTAGCCAGTCTCTTAGTTCCAACTAGGAATGCATGATCAATTATTAGTCAAAGTAACAGTCGGGGTCAATTCGTGACGAGGCATGAAAGTTAAATTAGTATTAAGCATGGTCGATTCTATAACTAGCATAAAATAGTTGGTAACACATTCTTGAAGCCAAGAAAAATATCTACAACTTTCATGTTGTGAGTTGAAAGAAATTCTAGCCATAATTCAGTCGAAATAGGACATATAAAAGTCAGAAACAACCAAAATAGGCATATGCGGCCTATTCTGCGACATGCATGCGGACCTACTGCGACATGCGGCTCATGCGGCCCTACTGCAACACCATATGCGGCTCAACTGCGACATACAGCTCATGCGGCCCAACTGCGACACCATACGGCTCAACTGCGACATGTGCCCCATGCGGCTCATTCGCGGCACCATATGCGGCTCAACTGCGGCATGCGACCTATGCGGCCCAACCGCGACATCTATACGGCTCTACTACGACATACGGCCTCATGCGGCCCAACCGCGACATCTATGCGGCTCTACTGCGACATGCGGCTCATACGGCCCAACCGCGACATCTATGCGACTCTACTGCGACATGCGGCTCATGCGGCCCAACCGCGACATCTATGCGGCTCTACTGCGACATGTGCCTCATGCGGCCCAACCGCGACATCTATGCGGCTCTACTGCGACATGCGGCTCATGCGGCCCAACCGTGACATCTATGCGGCTCTACTGCGACATGCGGCCTCATGCGGCCCAACCGCGACATCTATGCGGCTCTACTGCGACATGCGGCCTCATACGGCCCAACCGCGACATGTGGTTCATGCTGCAGATGAACATAGAAGTTTGACCAAAATTGTTTTGGCCATAACTTTCTCAAAATAAATCAGAATCTAACTTTTCAAAAGCCAAACTTTGGTAGAATTAAATTCTCTACAACATGGAACCACTTATTTTCGAAAACAACAAAGTTTGATAGATCAAAACCATAAAATCCATATGAAAACCAAAACTTAAAACTTAGATCTACACCCAACCATCCATGGAAATCAAAAACTTCAAGACCTAAACTTGTAGAGGATGAGAAGATGAACAACATTGACTAAAAATAAATGGGGATGCATGAAATCCCTCATGGTGTGCAAGATGTACTTGCCTCTCACAGGTGGGTTAGGGTTTGGTGGAGAAGTAAATGTGAATGAATGAAGAAAGAGAATGAAAGAAGAAGTTTTATATCAAGGTCAAGTGCATCTCCACCATCCATCCTACTCCATCAAATCCTAGCCACCCATTCCTTTCCATGTAAAGCCAAACCAAGTTGGCTCACCATGAACCGAAATGAATCAAGAGCCAAAAAAAGCAGAAAATAAAATACAGAGAAATAATTAGCATGAAATTAAAAGAATTAAATATAAAATAAATGCATGACAGATACTAAATAAATTCGGGCAAGCGGTATACGTATAAAAATACGCATTTCGGGAACGGGGAGTGACATCTCTACCCACCTTAGATAAATTCCGTCCTCGGAATTTCAAATCCAAGCAGGATAGGAAAAATCGAGCTGATCTAGGTACAAGAAACTTGAGCAAGCAATCATTCTTCAATATTTAACTAGCAGATAACATATCTATATTAACAATCTATGATATCGAGTAATTCTATCTAAGGAGGTGACAAGCATGAGGGGTTAAGGCAATCAAGGTACACGGGAAGAAATATACCTTGTGAGTCAAACAGATGTGGATACCGTGATCGGATATCATCCTCACGTTCCCACGTTGACTCTCCTAATGAGTGATGACCCCAAGCAACCCGGACAAGGCTAATTATTCGGTTCTTGAGTATCTTCTCTCTCCGGTCCAAAATGGACACCGGCTGCTCCTCGTAAGACAAATTGGTACCAACAACCAACTCAGAATGATCAAGGATATGGCTGGGGTCCGATACATACCTTCGTAATTGAGATACATGAAATACGTCATGCACCTCTCGTAACGAAGGTGGAAGGGATAAACGATAAGCAACATCGCCTACCCTATCAAGGATAACGAATGGTCCTACGTATCGCGGACTCAACTTCCCGCGAACGCCAAATCTAATGACCCCACGGGTAGGTGAGATTCGCAAGAACACGTGATCCCCAACAGAAAACTCTAGCGGTCTACGATGCTGGTCCGCCCAATGACGATGCCGATCCTACGCAACTCGAAGTCGCTCTCTAATTCCTTTAACCACTTCAACCGTCTGAACAATCAATTCCGGGCCTAGCATCTTCCTCTCTCCGATATCATCCCATGCTAGTGGCGATCTATACTTCTTACCATATAGAGCCTCGAATGGCGCCATCTGGATACTGGCTTGATAACTGTTGTTGTATGACTAAGTGCAGGTGGCTCTCCCAAGATCCTCCAAAATCTAGGGTGCAAGCTCGCAACATATCTTCCAAAGTCTGAATTATCCTTTCTGATTGCCCGTCCGTCTGTGGATGGTAAGCCATGCTAAATCTTAACTTGGTGCCCAGACTATGATGTAAGCTCTTCCAGAAATGTGATGTAAAATGGGTATCTCTGTCGGACACAATACTGACAGGGACTCCACGCTGCCTGACTATCTGTTGCATATACAACTCTGCCAACTTTTCTGTAGATTGCCCTACTCTGAAAGGGAGAAAGTGTGCCACCTTTGTAAGCCGATCTACTATCACCCAAATAGCATCTTTACCACTTGGTGATCTCGGTAAACCGGTCACAAAGTCCATTATGATGTGCTTCCACGTCCATTCCGGGATAGGAAGTGGCTGTAATAACCCAGCTGGCCTCTGCTGTTCTGCCTTCACTTGCTGACATACCAAGCAACGGAAAACGAATCTAGCTATCTCCCTCTTCATCATGTTCCACCAGAAGTGCTGCTTGATATCTTGGTACATCTTGGTCCCTCCAGGGTGTATAGAATATTAAGAACTGTGAGCTTCTGTCATAACCTCCTGTCTGATATATCCACTAGGCACACATAGGCGTGATCCAAACCTAAGGGTACCATCTTCGTGAATTTGCATCTCCTTCCTGAGTCCTGACTCACATTCTGCCCTAAGCTTCTGAATCCTTGGATCCTGTGCCTGAGCTGCCTTGATCCTGTCTACCAAGTCGGATTGAACTCGTAGACTCGCTAGAATTCCTACATCACTAGGAAGTATAACCTCGATGCCCATCTTCTGAAGGTCTTCTAAAATGTGCTTCTGTGTTGTCAACATAAATGCGCCGCCTCTCCTGCTAAGTGCGTCTGCTACCACATTAGCCTTGCCTGGATGATACTGAAGCTCCATGTCATAATCCTTGATCAACTCCAACCATCTTCTCTGTCTCATGTTCAGCTCCTTCTGAGTAAAGATGTACTTCAGACTTTTATGGTCCGTGTACATATCCACTCGATCACCATATAAGTAATGCCTCCATAGCTTCAAAGTAAATACTACTGCCGCCAACTCCAAGTCATGAGTTGGGTAATTCTTCTCGTGGTCCCGAAGCCGCCTAGATGCATACGCTATCACCTTCCCATGTTGCATGAGGACACATCCAAGTCCTTTACCTGACGCATCATAATATACTGTAAAACCTCCGGGTCCAACTGGCAATGTAAGAATAGGTGCTGATATCAACTTCTGCTTCAAGGTGTCAAATGATGCCTGGCACTCTGCCGACCAGACGAATGGCACATCCTTCCGTGTCAAGCGGGTCATGGGTGCTGAAAGTCTTGCAAAATCCGATACGAATCTCCTGTAATATCCTGTCAATCCCAAGAAACTTCGTACATCAGCTACGGTCTTGGGTACTGGCCAGCTCTTTACTGCTTCTACCTTCTTGGGATCTACTGCTACTCCAGCTCCTGATACGATATGACCCAAAAATGAAATGTGATCCGTCCAGAACTCACACTTGCTGAGCTTGGCATACAACTGGTTCTCTCTCAAAACCTGTAACACTTTTCTGAGGTGGTCTTCATGCTCCTCTTCACTAGTAGAGTATACGAGAATGTCGTCAAGAAACACAACGACAAACTGATCTAAGTATGGCATAAAGATGCGGTTCATCAAATCCATAAATATTGCTGGAGCATTGGTCAAACCAAACGACATTACTAAGAATTCATAATGCCCATACTTCGACCTGAATGCTGTCTTGGGAATATCCTCCTTTCGAACCCTCACCTGATGGTACCCTGAACGAAGATCTATCTTGGAGAAAACTCTAGCCTTGCTCAACTGATCAAATAAGTCGTCGATCCTTGGTAGTGGATACTTGTTCTTTACTGTTGCCGCGTTAAGCTTCCTGTAATCAATGCACAATCTGGATGATCCATCCTTCTTTCCTACAAGTACCACTGGTGCTGCCCATGGCGATATGCTAGCTTGGATAAACTTCTTCTCCTTCAGTTCCTCTATGTGCTGATATACCTTGGCCTGCTCTGAATCCGCCATTCTGTAAACTCGATCTGATATCGGTTTAGTTCCAGGTGCTAGTTCTATACTGAACTCAATATCCCTAACCGGTGGTAGACCTGGAAGTTCTTCAGGAAATACGTCTAGAAACTCTTCAACTACCTTCGAAACCTGAACTTCTTCCATTGTCGTTATTACTCCCTGCTCTTGCTGAGTTGCCACAGATCGGACTAAGGTGAATCTCTTCATGCCTGGAATATCAAAAGATACACTCCCACTACGACAATCTATTGTCGCATGACTGTCTTTCAGCCAGTCCATGCCTAAGATAACGTCAAAATTTCCAACAAGAAATTCTATCAACTGGGCGGGTAAGGAATGCCCGTAAACTACAACGCTACATGCTAGAATAACTCTAATAACTCCTACGAGCCCATTACCAGTGAGTATATTCAGCCTCCTTGGCAATGCCACGAACTCCATTCCTAGCCGTGTCGCAAATTGTGCAGATATAAATGAGTGTGATGCTCCTGAATCAAACAATGCTACTGCGGGATATGAGGCGACAAGAATGTTACCTGCCATAACATCTCCCGATGCTAATGCCTCTTCCAAGGACAGAGTAAATGCCTGCCCTCGACCTCTTTGTTGGTTTCCATGCTGCGGCCTAGCCTGGTGCTGCTGCTGGCCCCTTCCTTGATGATGCTGGGGTGGTCTATGCTGGTGTTGCTGTATCGACGGTCCCTACTGCCGAAATATCTGAGCTTGCGGCATTAACGGACGCTGGGCCAATGGTCTCACTGCCACTGCGGATCCTCGATACTGTCCTGCCCCTGGTACTGGCAGAGCAGGAAACTGCTGCACTGGTCCTCCTGACCTTGAATTCATGGGACATGTGGTAACCCGAAGATCTATATATCCACATATCAGACACAGTCCGTTCAATGTCCGACACACATCTCTAATGTGCCCTATCTTCCCATAATAAGTGCAGCCCGCTAGGGGTTGCGGGTTCTTCTTCTGTTGCTGCTGCTGCCTGGGTGGTGCTGGCCCTCGCATCGCCACATCGTGGATGCGAATGCCAGGAGACGGTGCTGTTGTTCGGGGAGCTGCTCCCTCTCCTCCTTCAATCTGACTGTGGGATCTCTTCTGACCTCCAGTCCTTGCCGTGATCCTCTGAACGGTGATCTCATGCCTTCGGGTTGCCGTCAATACCTCATCAAAAGTCTGGTAATTGTGTCCCTCTATCAATTGCAAGAGCTCAAGATGAAACCCTTGCTGAAATCTCATAGCCCTCTGGCTCTCTGTCGCTACCATCTCTGGGGCAAACCTACTCAATCTGCAGAACTCCGCTGCGTAAGCATCTACCGTCTTGCCGGCCTGCTTGAGGTTGATAAACTTCTGTTGTAGCTCAAACTGTGCCACAACTCCATAGTACTTCGTCTTGAATCTTGCTATGAAATCGTCCCAAGCAACGGGACGTCTGATACCTACTTCCTCTGATTCCCACCAATCATGTGCGAGATCCTGAAGTAACAACTTCACTTGATCCACACGTTCTTCTGCCGGCACCTTAGCTGCTGTCAGAATAGCCTCAATATCCTTAAGCCATGCATCTGCTGAGATGGCATCTTCCGTGCCCTCGAAACGACGGGGGTTGTACTTACAAAACCTGGCTGATGCTCCTGAATCTGGCCTCAACCCTCTTTCCAATGCCGTCTGCAACCCTTGGTTGAGTAGTACGTTCTGCTCCTGCAACTGAGCGTGCATGCGCTGCTGGGCTAACATCTGGTGTTGTTGAGTAGCCATCATTCCTCTCATGATCTCCAGAAGGGCCGGTGTGTCTACTTCCATAGGGGTAGGTAGAACTGTTGGTGGTGGTGGAACATCCGGATACTGCGGTCCAGTTGCTGCTTCCACTATTACTTCTTCTTGGATGGTCTCTTGAGTTAGTATCGGCCCTTGTTGCTGACCAACATGGTCAGGTTTTCCGTATTGCCCTTGTTGTTGTTGCCCAGTCCTGACAGATGCGGACGAGGTACCCCTAAGAAAAGGGACAAGAGAATAATCAAACGACCGGACAGGAAAGATCAATGAAGTCAAAGGATACTGGAATGTCAAGCTAGACTTGAGAACAACGAATCATGAGATCAAGGGGGAACATGTGTGATTGAGACATCCTATAAATCAAAACACCCCACAAGTCTGAAATCAGACCTGCATGGGCCACCACTAAAACCTTGTCACGTCCCAGAACCAGAATACTGGAGAGCGGGAGAATGACTCAGCCAGCTACGTATTACGGGTAGATAAATACCGTATAATACGATCAATACTGTCTAAAAGACAAGGGGGTACATACTACATAAAAGTCTCACTATGGTCACTTTCCATCTATTGTCTCAATCATTCAAACAAGAAACAGAAATAGAGAACATGTGAGATAAAGTAGTAAGGCGTCCCAAATGCTCAGTCAAAATGTTCTTGATATCTGGCTTTACAAAATACAGCCAGATGATGTAGTAAGTATACACAATTGTTATCAGCTGCAGCCTGACTTAGTTACAATTATGCAAAGTAGGTACAAGAAAATCCGACTAACATGTCGGTGCCAAACGACAAAGTATAAAGTATTTAACAAAACGAGCGGGGAAGTAAGAAAACCCACTCGAGCCCTTCTGCGATCATCCCTCTAGTGTTGACCATCGTGGAGGTAGAAGTAAGCTGGATCCTCGGGGACCGGCTCTAAATCTGGCCATGCAAAACCAGAGAGGTTGGACCTCTAACAGCAAGTACCGCAAGGAAGCACGATATGAGGGATTAAAACCAGTAATGAGAAAATATGATAAATAGATCTCTGCTTTCTACTGGGATTCACATAGTATCATGACACTTCGAACCAACCTCCCAACCAAACAAGGACAGAAGTTGGCACGTCATGTCCTGACATTCTGATCATCTCAGTTAGGTAACAGAGGACATACAGTACACAAACAAATTAATTTAAACAGCCATTCAACTACTACGGCTTGCTACTGTAAGTTCCAAGTTATCCTGGAATTATGCAATAGAGATTCCTCAGTTCTTACTATGTGCAAGCAAGGCTAGTTTACCCAGTCAATCAATTGCGCCAATCATGAATTAGACGAGTCCCAGCAGGACGCCCGTCATCAATATACAATATACAATAGATAATATAACCAGATACCGCTCCCTGCCCGTGTGGCAGATTTGCAGTATCTGTGGGGACCAACCGGCCTGTCGGGCACTACTAGTCCCAAGAGGGCTGCCATGTAAGAATTCGGGAATCCATTCTCTCCATGCAATCATTATTTTATTTAACTTAATAGTCTCTACGTTAAGTAAAATCCTATGCCGTGGGTCATGGTCATTCAAATGAGTACTTTCGTACGGGGTACGATATGCACAACTCTACAACGATACCAGTGCGGTTAGGTTGCAGGTCTTACATAGCGTAATACAACAATCAGAACTAACCACGGAGTAATCATGCCTTGACCATAAAGTACACATGCTGCTTCTGTAAAATAAATAAATAAATAAATAAATAAATAAATTGAAGCCTGCATGTGCCTGTATGTCAATATTCGGGATCAGCCAGTCGATTACAATAGTTCATAATTAATTTGAACGTGTCTCATTCATTCAATTTAATAAGACGACTAGCCAGTCTCTTAGTTCCAACTAGGAATGCATGATCAATTATTAGTCAAAGTAACAGTCGGGGTCAATTCGTGACGAGGCATGAAAGTCAAATTAGTATTAAGCATGGTCGAGTCTATAACTAGCATAAAATAGTTGGTAACACATTCTTGAAGCCAAGAAAAATATCTACAACTTTCATGTTGGGAGTTGAAAGATGACCATGAATATCCTCCTTTGAAGAGAGGAGATAATTTGGAAAGTTACTTGAGAATGGGCTATAGGCCCATGTCAGAAACAGCACAATTGGCGGAATTCTTGACATACTGGCTGCGAAGGTTCGTAGTTCCCGGATCCAGTGCAGTGGATCATTTTCACCGTGGCGTCTTGTTTGCAGCTGTTAAATTGGTCTTCGGCTATAAAATGGACTTACTATCAGCAATGACCTGCAAGCTAAATGCCAGTCTTCGTTTATATGTTGACTTGATGTTGAAAGCGAAAGGAGAAAGAGAATTCCCTCGCTTAGAATTGCCATATACATATTTGTTTGGATGGTTGCTTCTTCACTATCCAACTCTAATGGATCCTGGCATGGGACCAGTTGACGGCAGTTTTCTTCGAAGGTATTCCGATAGAAAATGGAAATATACTTCCTTAACTGAGTGTAGATTTATGTTGAATCTGAACAGAGGCTGGAACTTCTGCTGCGCTCCATTCCCCAGCAGAGTCGCCATTTTGTTTGCAAAAACAAAAGTATAAAACTTTATTGATACAAACTGTAATAAAGATTACAAGAATTCTGAGAAAATTACAACTATAGGAATCCAATCTTGATGACGATTGCTTTATCCCTTGGACGATGTGAACTTTGAAGACGAAGCCTTTGAAGTTGAAAACAACTCTGGAAATTGAAGGCAAAAGCCTCTGAAGTTGAAGACAAAAGTCTCGGAAGAATGCAGCAGCACTTTGGCAAGAACTCCTGAACTCTCTGATTTCTGATCTCTGATCTTGATCCCCTTGAAATGAAGACTTGAAACTCTATTTATAGAGTTCTGAAAATAACTAACTTTCAGTTATTTTGGACTGCGCAAGCTGATTTGTGCAGTAACTGGTTTGCGCAGCACTGGACTGCGCAGGCAGTTATTGGATCGTGGGCCAACTATCTGAGACACATGGCATTATTTGATTGAAATGCGCATGATCGTGCATAGACAGTTGCCACGTAATGAGCAATTGATGGCATGAATGCCACATGTAATTGGTCAGTTATGTTGGTAGAATGCACAAAGTAAACTGCGCAAACTTTGGTTTGCGCAGACTCAGACTGCGCATGAATGGTTTGCGCAACCACGGATGGCGCATGAATGGTTTGCGCAACCACGGATTGCGCTGCCACCTGTCAGCTGTCCTCGAGCACTGTACGGCATCAAAAACAAACAGTCTCCTCGTTATTCGTGCTGTCAGCTGTCAGGAAGATCTGATTTGATTCAGTCAATGATGACTTCTGCCACGTCAGCCTGCGCAGTTGGGAACATGCGCAAACCAACCTGCGCAAAGTGATGTCTGCACAATCTGTTGTCTGCACAACTCATCAAAATGATGAATATCTTGAATTTTTGACTTTGTTGATTGATGCAACTTGATTTTTTAGGACCTACAAGACCCCCTTCAAAGTTTTCGAAAGTTGATTATAATCAAAATTTTGAAATACTTTGAATTCTTGAATGTTAAATCATTTTGCGCAATATGATGAGCTGTCTACGCAAAGCGAATAGACCACAAGTTTAGGCGTAATCCGAGGCATCCGTTTCGCATTTCAAAAACTATAAATACCCCTCTTTTCGTTTTCAATTCTTTACTTTGCAATCTTTCGAGCTTTTTGAGAAGAAAACCTTCACTGTTCTCCTCCTCCGACGATTGTCATGGCCCCACGACGATCAAATGCTACCGCTGCCCGCCGCCGCGAAGGAAAAAGCTCCGGCCGAGTCTTCTGACAGGGTTGCACGGTGAGCTTCCCGATACGAATCCGCACACCCTGCTCTGAGAGGTAGTTGAACCGATCGAAAAACCCCTTCTTAGGGTGATTCGACTCCCTTGAAACTTATCTCTTTTTAGAGATAAGTTCATATTGTGCCACCCTTTTTAGGGTTTCGGTTGCATCAACTATCAGTTCTTCATTTTTATGAAGGCTGCATTCTTGCGCAAATTGTTGATTTGTGCTGACAGGAAGTCAGCGCAAACAATTAAGTTGTGCAGATATCAGCGCAAACCATTGCTTTGCGCATCATTTTATGATGCGCAAACTGATGTTGCGTAAGTCATATCAGCGCAATCTGAGGTTGCACAAATCATGTCAGCACAGTCTGAGGTTGCGCAAATCATGTCAGCGCAGTCTGAGGTTGCGCACTCTAATGTTTTATGTTTTAAAAACAGAATCTTTGTCTTGGACTAATTTTTATCTGTTTGTTGATGCAGTTGAAGTCAATGAAGATCCAGATTACGAACATTTTGTGGAAACCCTTACAGAGTCTGAATACAAAGAAGATCTGTCTCATGTCCATTACCCTCAGTATGATCTACCGGCCTCCCGTCAGGCTATATTGATTTCTCAGGACAATGAAACTTTGATGTGTTTGATGAACGGACAGCCTTTAGAATCAGCTGATGCTGTAATTCACAAGAAACCCTTATTCCTATTCGGTGACGCCTTTGAGAGAGCCTCTCAGCCTAGGCCAAGGATGGAAGATAGGGTAGTTCACCAGCAAGATAGATCTTTTTTTGACTTTCAGTTATTTTGGACTGCGCAAGCTGATTTGCGCAGTAACTGGTTTGCGCAGCACTGGACTGCGCAGGCAGTTATTGGATCGTGGGCCAACTATCTGAGACACATGGCATTATTTGATTGTAGGTCCTAAAAAATCAAGTTGCATCAATCAACAAAGTCAAAAATTCAAGATATTCATCATTTTGATGAGTTGTGCAGACAACAGATTGCGCAGACATCACTTTGCGCAGGTTGGTTTGCGCATGTTCCCAACTGCGCAGGCTGACGTGGCAGAAGTCATCATTGACTGAATCAAATCAGATCTTCCTGACAGCTGACAACACGAATAACGAGGAGACTGTTTGTTTTTGACGCCGTACAGTGCTCGAGGACAGCTGACAGGTGGCAGCGCAATCCGTGGTTGCGCAAACCATTCATGCGCCATCCGTGGTTGCGCAAACCATTCATGCGCAGTCTGAGTCTGCACAAACCAAAGTCTACGCAGTTTACTTTGTGCATTCTACCAACATAACTGACCAATTATATGTGGCATTCATGCCATCAATTGCTCATTACGTGGCAACTGTCTATGCACGATCATGCGCATTTCAATCAAATAATGCCATGTGTCTCAGATAGTTGGCCCACGATCCAATAACTGCCTGCGCAGTCCAGTGCTGCGCAAACCTGTTACTGCACAAATCAGCTTGCGCAGTCCAAAATAACTGAAAGTTAGTTATTTTCAGAACTCTATAAATAGAGTTTCAAGTCTTCATTTCAAGGGGATCAAGATCAGAGATCAGAAATCAGAGAGTTCAGGAGTTCTTGCCAAAGTGCTGCTGCATTCTTCCGAGACTTTTGTCTTCAACTTCAGAGGCTTTTGCCTTCAATTTCCAGAGTTGTTTTCAACTTCAAAGGCTTCGTCTTCAAAGTTCACATCGTCCAAGGGATAAAGCAATCGTCATCAGGATTGGATTCCTATAGTTGTAATTTTCCCAGAATTCTTGTAATCTTTATTACAGTTTGTATCAATAAAGTTTTATACTTTTGTTTTTGCAAACAAAATGGCGACTCTGCTGGGGACAACTTTCTCCTCCGACGAGGAAGTAGCAACTCAATGTGACGTAGCGTCTATCGGGAAGACGCAGAAGACGCTGGTTGTTAAGGTCAACCAGACAGCCTACGAGGCGATGCTCAACTCCAAGACCACTCTCCGTACTGCAGTCACTTCTACTAAGAGCAAAGTGCGCTCAGTTTGGGTTTCCAAGTCTGCTGCACAATCTGACAGTTTTGCCACCAAGGATGCTGTGCCAACTGTTGCACAATCTGCTAGTCAGACTGCTGCACAAACTGCTGTGTCAACTGTTGCACAGTCTGTCTCAGCAACTGCTGCACAATCTGTTGCAGTCAAGGCTGCGTAGTCTGCTGCAACTGTTGCACAAGCTACTTCATATGCTGCCTTGTCAAAACAGAAGACTCCTATGACTCTGGCGCAATTGGCAGTGGCTTTTCCTGCGTAAAATAGCACTCCAGTAACTAAAGTGCATCCCAAGCACTCTAAGACAAGGACTCCTGATGCACTTTCTACCAAAGCTTCTACTGTACAAATGACTAGTGCACCTTCCACCCATGCGCAAACCAAGTCTGCGCAATCCAAGAAAAATAGCCTTTTGGCTAAATTCCCTTCTTTTCACAATAAAAGAAGAGATTCTACTCCTCTTCCCAAACACCCTATTGCTTCTGCGCAATCCACTGAGGGTAGTCCTTTGACTATTCCTCTTTCTCTTCAAAGCAAAGGAAAAGGTCCATTGGTCTTTTCTCAAACTTCCTTGTCTCATGACTTGGAAGATAACAGAGGGAAACGCTCTTTAGCTAACCCGTCATCTCAAAACAAGGGAAAAGGCCCTTTAGTCTTTTCTCAGTCTTCTTCAGTCTTTACTGCTGAGGATCCATCTCAATGTGTCTCGGCACCAATCAGTTCGAAAACTCTGGCGAACAAGGATTCTTCTTTCCTTATAACAAGAGTACTTGTACTAATCAAAGAGGTATTCTGCCTACTCCGATAGCAGAATTCCAGGACCTCCCGACTCTCCAAATTTGTCGTTCCAGACAGGGAAAACTGTTAGTGTCTCAAACAGAAACTCCTGGGGGTGAATTTGCTGACCTCAAAACTTATCTTAATCGACCCACTTCGGTAAAACGCAAACAGCCAATGCCGAAGGTCAAACATCATCAGAAACAAATCTCCAAGGTCAAAAATCCTAACACTTATGCCAATGAAGTGAGTACTTCCCTGTATACTCAAGGGACTAAACATTTGAAGAATCGGAATCATGTTCCAAATGTTATCAAAGAACAGATCCCTCGGAACTTTCCTCGTCCTGTTGTAGATCTTCGAGAACATCTAAGACAAAAACAGGATAATGTCTCAATATCTCCATCTCAACCATCTGATCATCACTGTAATCATAAAGTCATCATCCAATGCTGTTGTCAAACGACAAAACGATCTGTCTTCGATCGTTTAACTTTTGCTAAATCTGAACCTATGTCAGAAGAAGACGAAGTTTTGTATGCTTCTGTTAACATAACTTCCCGAGACACTGGGGGTAAAAGATGCTCTAAGCATGGTAGACTCCGCAAGCCAAGCCAACGGTATTTGGAATTACTTCAAGAATCTTCTGAATAAGTATTTCAACATACCCGTTCTCGAAGCCGAGATACAATCGGTCAAAGGAATCTTCCTCAAAATCCTTCAAGTCATCTTCATGTTTCCCAGTCAGGAGATGATTCGTTCTCTGATTATGATGCATACAGCGAAAGCTCTGAACAAACAGTATCTTCCACTGTGCCAAGAGAAGTGACGGCTTATGTTGTCACCGATGATCCGGATGTTTCAACTTCCGCAAATCAAGAACAGCGAATTACTGCACTTGAAGACAAATTAAAAACCATGGCTGAGATGGTTGCTAGTATGCATTCCATCATTGTAGCACAGCATGTTACACCACCAACTGCACCTATTACTGGTCCAGAGATCATAGCATCTTCAATACCTGCCAATACTGGGCTGGGGGTAGTGCCTCCCCAAATGCCTCCTGTACAAGTGCAAGTACAAACTACGCCTAGCCAGTCAGGAGCTGGGGGTAGTGCTTACAACGCTGTTCCTCCTCCTATCACTACAACTCAACCTGCTCCTTCTTCTTCATCAGAAGACGCCAATGAAGCTGTCAAACTCTTACGAACCCAGTTTGAAGCATTTAAAGAGAAAGACAATCTACAAAGGTTGGGGATTAAACAGCCCTATCCGGTTGAATGGAAGGACGTCCCGTTTCCCCCAAAGTACAAAATCCCTACAATCTCTCTGTTCGATGGCAGTACTTCCCCGAGTCAATTCATCAATCATTTTAAGGTAATGACTGTTCAACTTCAGCCAAATGACGCTCTTCTTACCAGAGTGTTCGTCGGTTGTTTAGCCGGCGTAGCATACGACTGGTACAGAAGTTTGCCCGATGGTTGCATCACATCCTTTTCAGGTCTCAAACAAATCTTTCTGGAACGGTTCTATGAAGGATTTAATGATATGACTATGTCAGCTCTCAACAAAATCAAACAAAAACATAATGAAACTGCTGAGAGCTTTATTGAACGGTTCCGCCGTGAAGCTTTGAAAATGCCTCCAGGGACTCCAGCTGCTGTCACTATTGATACTTGTAAGGCAAATCTTTTATCTATTATCAGTATGTGGACGGGATCTACCCAATTCCAAGATTGGCCCTCATTCATCGTCAACGCCAAAGCTGCTGAAGTAAGTGCCGACAAGTTCAAACAATTGGGGGTACAAATGTCTAACCCTGATCGCGATGAGCATCAGAATTCAGGTGGTGGCAATCGTCAGAACAATCGCAAAGCGAAAGAGACTTTGAACATTAACTTGAACAAAAATAAAGAATCTTTGGCTGTCAATGTGGCCCCACCTACATCTACTCCTACTCCTTCTGCACCTCTACCGAGGGAACCTCGTCCAAAAGTGGAATATTCTTTTGATGAGAATGACACTACAAGTATCTTTGAATGTTTACTCAAAAGCAATAAAATTCAACTCCCTGATCCAAAGAAACCTGATGAAGTCAATAAGACTGATCATCCCAAGTATTGTGTCTATCACCGATTCATTGGACATCCTACTCGAGCATGCTATGTGCTCAAAGGTAAAATTCAAGAGCTTGTCAATGCTGGTGTAGTCACTCTGCAATAAGATGAGAAGACTGTTAATGCAAATATGGTTTCAGTCCAGTTTGGAGATTTCCCTCCACAGATGATACAGCATGGTGTCATTCCAATTCCTAAAGCAACCCTTGAGATTGAGAATCTCCCGCTTCCATCCAATGAAGGTCTTATTCCCTTGTCTCTTGACAACGGTGAAATTATGTGGATCCATCCTGATCTTGCTCTAGAATTTGAGATATCTTCCAAGAAGAAAACTCGTTCTAAAGGCAAAACCAAGATTTGCAACATGGTATCTTTTGATCCCATTGTTGACGAAGAGATTCTGTTAGGCACCAGATCAAGGAAAGCTTATTTGAAAGATCATTCTGAAGGTCAAAAGGATCCTGCTTCTTCTTCTGAACCTGCTTCGGCACAACCTGCATCTGCTGAAGAGGTCCCTTCTACATCTTCACCAGTTGTAGTATCAATTCCTCCTAAGCCAACAATGGCTGACAAAGGCAAGCAATAAGTTCGATTTGACAAACCTCTAAAGAAGTCATCTCCTACTGGGCTTGAGAAGCCTTACAACTTTGATATATTGGCTCAATTAGCCAATACACCAGCTAGGCTGTCAATCTTTGAACTTTTGCGTCTTTCCAAAGAGACACGAGAAACTCTAAGTGAAGCTCTGATGCAGGCTGAAACTTGCTTAACTCTTCTCAAGAAGCCAGAATCAGAACCAGTCTCTTGTCATCACTGTCATAGTGTCTTGGAACTGATCCCAAACATTACCTTCACTCAGGATGATATGCTAATGGAAGATAATAGACATGATCGTCCTCTTTACTATACAGGATATGTAGATTCAATGAAGGTTGATCGTATCTTGATAGATCCAGGATCTGCACTTAGTATCATGCCAAAGACTATGCTAGATGCGTTGAAGATACCGGTGCATAGTCTTTCAACTACAATCACTACTATCTTGGGATTTAACCAAGGGAAGAGTGAACCTTTGGGTAAGATCTGCCTGAAACTTCAAATAGGCAATCTTCGCACAAAGGTGACCTTTTATATCATTGACAATCATGTTGTTCTTACAATGCTCTCCTGGGAAGGCCATTCCTCCATGAACACAATGTCGTTCCATCAACTCTTCATCAATGCTTTAAATACGTTGATGACAAAGGACAAGTTCACAAGGAAGTTACGGACCTTTATCCTTTCAAGGGTGTTGAAGCTTATTGCAACGATGCTCGTATGTACAAGGATGAATTTATGAAGGTGGTATTGGCTATGGATACTGAAGAAGATCAAAAAGCAGTACCTCAAGACACTCTTATCATACCTGTTAAGGGGCGAGTTTCTCATCCTCAATCTTCCAAGCCACTGGTTATTCACTTACCAGTTCAAAAGAAATCAGTTGATGCTGATGAAAATCAAAGGGAGTTCACCTCTTCTGAGCCACTTGTTATCGACTTACGTCGTAACAAAGACAAAAAGCAGCTCATTCCTTCTGAGCCACTTGTTGTTGATCTAAATCGCAACAAAGAAAAAAGAGAGCTCACCTCTTCTGAGCCACTTGTTATCGACCTCCGTCGTAACAAGCCTCCTTCACGTTCTTCTTCTCCCCCTCTTGTAATCAATTTGACCAAACCTGCTAAGGTTAAAGGTCCTGTTGTAAATACTGATGTACAAATCAATGAAAAAGCACCTACTTTCCAGTATATTGATGTTATTTATTATACTAAAAGTTATTTGGATATGTTAGATAGCTTCCAATCAATTACACTGGGAGTCGTACAATCTCTTCAGACAGAAGTCTCGCTTGAAGATCCAGATAATTCTTACCGTATTCACCCTTCTTTGAAGAAAGGTGAAAGTCCAGCATTTTTATATAAAAGACCGGAAACAAAGATTAACTATACGGATGATAGCAAAGTTAACGATACGGGACGTCTCCAGTTCTATCGTTATAGTCAACAATCAAAAAACATCCTCCGAAAGATGGGTTACGACTTCAAGAGCGGCCTTAACTATGGTAAAGGTAGACGAACTCCCATTCGTACAACAGTTCCAAACGGAAAATCATAAATGTATTATGGCAGGACCAAGAAAGGTCTCGGATATACTTCTCCTCCACTGTTATCCCCAGCGGCTTCTGAATCAGATAGTGAAGAACGTTCTAATTCTTCTGATTCCAGATCATGGGATTCCGATACCAGCATCGGTGAAGTCCATCGTATAATCGTATCTTCTAACATGGTCTCCGTTGAACTACCAGAAGGCTGTGATGAAGATGTTGAAGAAAGTCTGGAAACAGATCCTTGGGCTCAACATATGGATAACCAATGGGTACTTCGTTTTGAACAACGTGAACCTCCTACTGAAGATCAACTAATTCAAATTGATGTAGGGAAAAGCGAGTCACCTCGGCCAATCTTTATTAGCAAGAATCTTTCAGAAGCAGATAAGCAAGAGTTGATTCTTCTTATTAAAGAATACATAGACGTCTTTGCTTGGAGTTACGAAGACATGCCTGGTTTAGATCCCAAGATTGCTACTCACAAACTGAACATTCTTCCTAATGCTAAACCGGTCAAACAGCAACAAAAGCGATTTAAGCCTGAAATGATGGACGCAATTGATGATGAAGTCAAGAAGCTCATCGCTTGTGGCTTTATTCGAGAAGAGCAGCATCCTGATTGGGTAGCCAATGTCGTCCCAGTTTTGAAGAAAACTGGAAAAGTTCGAGTCTGCATCGACTTCCGAGATCTCAATGAAGCATGTCCGAAAGATAAATTTCCTCTTCCTATCACAGACGTTATGATTGATAATACTTGTGGGTTTGAAGAATATCTTTTATGGATGGATTTTTCAAGTATAATCAGATCAAAATACATCCTGAAGATGAAAAACATACATCTTTCCGCACTCTTCGAGGAGTCTATTGTTATACAGTAATGCCATTTGGTCTTAAGAACGCTGGTGCAACTTATCAGCGAGCTATGAGTACCATTTTCAGAGAACATCTTCGTAAAACAGTCGAATACTACGTTGACGATATTGCTGTTAAAAGTCGTCTAAAAGAAGATCACATCCAAGATTTGAGAACAATATTTAATCTCATGCGTCAATATCAGCTCAAGATGAATCCCACCAAGTCATTCTTGGGTGTCTCTAGTGGCAAATTTCTCGGCTTCGTTATTACCTCTAAGGGTATACACGTGGATCCCGAGAAGATCAAAGCCATCCAAGAGATGCGTCCTCCACGCAACCTAAAAGAGCTACGAGGATTCCAAGGCCGACTTGCGTACATCAGACGATTCATTTCGAACTTGTCTGGACGCTGTAGACCATTCACTCAACTAATGAAGAAGGGTGTATCTTTTGTTTGGACTGAAGAGTGTCAACGAGCATTCGACGATATCAAACAATATCTTATGAACCTACCAGTTTTGGTGCCACCTATCTCTGGTATTCCATTCTTGATGTATGTCCGTGCTATGGACTATTCATTGGGTGCTTTACTTGCCCAAAAGAACAAAGAAGGCCATGAACAAGCTATCTACTATCTTAGCCGAACTATGATTGGTGCTGAACATCGTTATAGTCCGGTCGAGAAAGAATGCCTGGCTCTCATGTTTGCTGTGCAAAAGACGAGGCATTATATCATTGGTCAAACTATTCATGTTATATCTCGAGTTAACCCTCTCCGGGTACTCATGAAGAAACCTAGTACACTTAATTCTCGGTTGGCTACATGGGCAATCCTGCTAGCTCAATATGACATGGTGTATGTTCCACAAAAATCTGTCAAAGGTCAAGCGTTGGCAGACTTCTTAGCAGCTCATCCTGTGCCTGAGACATCTAAACTCTATGATGAAATTCCTGACGAGACATTAGAAGTCAATATGATCTCCGAAGAGTTTTCAACCTGGCGTCTATTCTTTGATGGTGCATCAAGAATTGGACCAAATGGTGCTATAGTGGCAGGTGTTGGAGTTGTTCTCGTTTCTCCAGACGGATTAACTACCCAAAGAGCCTACTCTTTAGATGAACCTTGCTCTAACAATGTGGCAGAGTACAATGCTTTACTTGTCGGCCTTCAGCTAGCTAAACAACTGAATGTTGAATATCTGAAAGTCTATGGTAATTATAAACTGGTTGTGAACCAGGTTAGAGGAACCTATGAAGTCCGTCATCAAGACCTGGTGCCTTATCATGAAGCGACAATCAATATAGCTACATCATTCAAAGCTTTCTTCATCGATTATGTTCGACGAGCTTGCAATACTGAAGCCGATGCTTTGGCCAATCTTGCAGCTGTCTTAGCCATCCCTATCAAAAGATATCAGGTGGTGGTTATTTCTAACCGAGAACTGTTCTGTATTGAGAATAATCGTAATATTGAATTTAGCAATCTTGCTGAAGTCAATGTTATTGATGACGATTGGAGAACTCCTTTTATTGATTTCGTAGTACATAACATACTCCCTGAAGATCCTAAGGAGGCTATAAGTGTTCGACGTCGATCTCTACGATTCTATTACAATCAAACCACCAAAACACTCTATCGGCGAACTTATGATGGTCTTCTTCTACGCTGTTTAGCTGGTGATGAAGCCAAACAAGTGTTGCGTGAAGCTCATGATGGCGTCTGTGGAGCACATCAACCTGGTCCTAAGCTACAGGATCGCATCCGACGCATGGGTTATTATTGGCCCTCTATGGTATCAGATGCCATTGAATATGCAAGGAAATGTCGTGCTTGTCAAATCCATGCAGACTTCATTCATCAACCCTCGAAATTCTTACACCCGACTGCTACTTCCTGGCCTTTTGAAGCTTGGGGTATGGACATCATAGGTCCTATTAATCCTCCTTCTTCTAGAGGACATCGGTTCATATTGGCGATAACCGATTACTTCTCCAAGTGGGCTGAAGCTATACCTCTGGCTGAAGTTAAGACTAGCAGTGTCATCAACTTCGTTAAACACCATGTCATCTATAGATTTGGTGTACCTCGAAGAATCATTCATGACAATGGACCTCAATTTATTAGTCAGAAGTTTACTAGATTCTGCGATGATCATCGGATTAACAATGTTGCTTCGACGGCCTACAATCCTGCTGCTAATGGTTTAGCTGAAGCCTTTAACAAAACCATTATTAAGCTCCTTAAGAAATTTGTATCCACTAACAAACGGAATTGGAGCGAGAAACTTGGTGAGTGTCTTTGGGCCTATCGAACTATAGTCCGCAATCCCACAGGCTTTACACATTTCTCTTTGGTGTATGGCTGTGAAGTTGTCCTTCCTTTGGTGTTACAAATTCCTTCTTTAAGGATTGCTATTGCCAATGAGCTCACCACAGAAAACAATGACCTTCTTCGACTTCAAGAGTTAGAGGCATTGGATGAAAAGCGGTTAATGGCTCAACAGCATATTGAGTTATACCAAGCCCGCATCTCAAAGACATTTAATCGTAAAGTGAAGGTCAGAGCCTTTCAGCAAGGAGAACTTGTTCTAACGGTCAGACGTCCTATGACTATGACTCATATGAGCAAAGGGAAATTCGATGCGAAATGGGAAGGTCCCTATGTTGTAAGCAAAGTCTTCTCAAACGGAGCTTATCAACTTTCAGAACTTGATGGTCGAGTTGCTATGATGCCTATCAATGGCAAATTCTTAAAGAAGTATTATGTATAAATGTAAATACTTGTAAATTATCAGACAGAATCAAGTTCATAAATAAAATTCAAATTTTATTATATGATAGTACATATTAAAGGTCACTATCATCTTTTTCTATATTGGGACGAGGGCCACTGCCATCCTTCTCAAAAATGCGGTCAGCAAAAGAGCCGAGAACCTCCTTGCTGGATCCCACAAGAAACTTGCAGGCGGCCATCCTCATGTCTTCTTCTTCTTTAGTCTTTCCTGGTTCGAGCAGGAAGTCCAAAATGTCCCGCGGTGGCTGGGGTGCAGACGAACCTTCGCCTGCTTCTGCTTCCTTTGGCTGAACTGGATCGGCAGGGTGTTCTTCAATACCCTTCTGAACCTTCGAGACAGTCTCAACCTTCTTAGATGCTTCTCCGAAAGACATTTTTATGTTGAAGAGTAGAATTGTTCGTTCCTGTCAGATTTCTGCTATATTTATAGACAGAAGTTCCTCAATTAATGAAGCATTACATTCATCCGACGGTTCATCCGTTCATTAATACCTGACGGTTCATCCGTTTATTTATCACATTCATTCGACGGTTCGTCCGTTCATTAAACACCTGATGGTTCATCCGTTCATTTATTACACTCATCCGACGGTTCGTCCGTTCGTTAATATCTGACGGTTCATCCGTTCATCTATTTTGACGGTTAACCCGTTCATTTATTATTATTTGACGGTTAATTCGTTCATTTCAACATCATTTGACGATTTACCCGTTCTTTCATCATTACTTGACGGTATTCCCGTTTATTTATTTTCATATACATTGACGATTCATCATCGTTCATTTTCTACATCAGCAACTTATCGTTTTCGATTAAGTTATCAATAAATATATCATATCTATCATTTATATCTGAATAAGATATGCAATAAATAATGGAGCCACAACAAAATGTCCTTTATATCAAAAAATGAGACATTACAAAAATGCAGCTACAGTAACAAAACCCAAATACAAAATCAAGAAGGAGGGACAATCAGATTGTCAATTTGCTGCTTCAATGTCTGCAGCTCTTCTTCGTGTGTTGACGATACTATCTTTCTTGCCTCCTCCATCCCGCTTTCTTCATCAAAAATGGGCATATCTACTGTCCTGCGAGTGATCTCTTCACCATGAGTGGTCTCATACTCATTCCTTTCTTCAATCAATGCATTAAATTGTTCAATCACCAGTTGGTGATTAACAGTTTCTTCTTCAAACTCTTGTTGGAGGCGAGTAATTTCAGCCTTCAGCTCAGCAAGTCGCCGTCCTTTGCTTTCAGCCACTAGGGTAATTGATTCTATTTTAGAATTATATTCAGCTGATTTTGCTGAATGAGCTTCTAACAGATTTTGAAGAGTTAACCTTTCCATATCAGCAGCTTGAGCCAGCCGCTCAAATTCAGCTTGTACTAAAGAATCTACATCTTTCTTCTTGAGTTCTTTATACTTCTTGATGGAGACTTCTAATTCATCCAGTATATGTTCAAGGATAGTGGCCTGAGCTTCGTCTCCTTGGTCTCTTATGGCTCTTATCAAGAAAGAAGTGGGCTTCCTAACCATAATGAAGTCAGCCCCTTCTTTCTCTATCATTTTACGGACGAGAGATCCCAGCGACTCAAAGAAACATCGGGTAGAAGACTGGACCACTTGCTGATTGATGGCCAGAGTTCCAGGAGTCGCTGCTACTCCTGATGAAGACGGAGTAACAGGTTGCTCGATTCTTTTAGGTTGGACAATAGGCTCTTTAAATAAGGGAGCCAGAGTAGAGCTGGTTGCTCCTCCTGCTTGATCTTCTGCAAAAGTAAAATTGTTATTTTACTAATTGATTGTTGATGCACAAAAAGATCAAATGAAAAGCAATTTTACCTTGGTTTGGTTTAACAACAAGTTCATTCCCTACTGGAATAGACTCCTGTTGAACAGAAGTAGCCTCCGCTGCAACAGCCTGGCTGCTGCCCGCCTCAGAACCACAAGATAAATGATGACTACTGCTAATAACCACCGTTGGTATAGGCACCATAATCAGGTCCGTTGGAGGTATTGGCAAAGTCCCAAGATCTGCAAATGAAGATATTAGTTATCAGTTCATTTTAAAAAAGAAAAGATTGTTAAATCTCGTTTTATACCTTGAGGGTCGGTGGCGGGATTTTCTTTTAGCACACCTTCGTCGGCTACTTCTTCAGGAGATATTTCTATCTCAACATCGACAGCCTTTTCTGCAGACGCCTCCACTTCAATATCCTTTTTAGGATTTGAAATATCATCGACAATATCAAGAGATCTGTGTTCTTCAGTTTGCTTTTCAGGATCTTGTAAATACTCATCAACATTTTCGGATGAAGAACCTTCCTCGTCTTCTTCTTCTTCTTCTTCTTCTTCTACTGCTGCATTTCCACTGCTAGTGGCAGCCTGATCTTCCTGCAAGCTATAACTGCAATCCTCCAGAGCTGCAATCATTTCACGGTCTTCGTCCTCACGAAGAGTCCTGGGAGTAGGAGGAGGTTGAGTAATATCTGCAATAGGAGAATGAGGTCGTACAACACTTTGTTCTTTCTCTAAGATATGTTCTCTAGGCTTTTCAATTTTTGGGGCAAAATCTCCCCTCTGTTCATTCTCCTCGAGAGTTTTGCTCCCTGATTCAGAAGCAGGTGTGGGAGATGCCATTAGAAGTCCTGCAGCAGCATCTACTGAAGTCAGGAGTTGTATAGAAGAAGACTCTTCCAAGACTCTTCTGGTAACTACTATTTTCTTTCTGTGTAGAGGTCTAACAGGACTCTCTACATTTTCTGGCTCTGCTTGCTTTTGCACGGAAGTTGGTGTAGTGGCAACTTCTTGATGTGTCTCGGCCAATTGCCGGGATTGAGATCTGGTAGTCACCTTTTCAGAAGAAACATCAAGAATCAATTTCTTCTTCGCCACAGGAGCAGGAGGCTCCTCTCTTCTTCTCTTCTTCGCAGGAGATTTACCCGCCTTCAGAGAAATACGAAGTGGTGCATTCACTTCTTGGGGGAATATAATATCCCTTGTAGTCTTCAGAGGTGCATCTGCCGGTTCCTGCGCCTCCTCATTTATAGGGATCGATGGAGCAATTCTCCCTTTTCTCAATCTTGTTGCAGTGGCAAAACTATCTGCAAGATTGAAATTTTCGGCAAAAGTATTCGCTGATGTGTAAAACACGGAGTATGTAAAAAGCATTCGAGGACCCTGAGGAGTAGTCCTTGCTGGCATGGAGAAAGTGGCTTTTGTATCACGGGCATTGTAATAAGCCCAAGCCCTAGCTCCGTCTATCAGATAACCTTTGCCTTGGAGGCATGTAATTGCGTTCCCTACATGGAACTGATCATACCCAAACTGTCGAGCAAAACGGCTTGGGAGGTATGGTTCTAAGTAGCACTCTTCTTCGAATCGGTAGACCAAATAAGATGGTCGAATTGTCTTCAACCATTCAAAAGCGACACGAGTTAGAGGCTGCAATTTCGAATCCACTATATTCGTGGGCATCTGATCATACCCAGCAGGAAAAGGAGCGCAGCAGAAGTTCCAGCCTCTGTTCAGATTCAACATAAATCTACACTCAGTTAAGGAAGTATATTTCCATTTTCCATCGGAATACCTTCGAAGAAAACTGCCGTCAACTGGTCCCATGCCAGGATCCATTAGAGTTGGATAGTGAAGAAGCAACCATCCAAACAAATATGTATATGGCAATTCTAAGCGAGGGAATTCTCTTTCTCCTTTCGCTTTCAACATCAAGTCAACATATAAACGAAGACTGGCGTTTAGCTTGCAGGTCATTGCTGATAGTAAGTCCATTTTATAGCCGAAGACCAATTTAACAGCTGCAAACAAGACGCCACGGTGAAAATGATCCACTGCACTGGATCCGGGAACTATGAACCTTCGCAGCCAGTATGTCAAGAATCCCGCCAATTGTGCTGCTTCTGACATGGGCCTATAGCCCATTCTCAAGTAACTTTCCAAATTATCTCCTCTCTTCAAAGGAGGATATTCATGGTCATCTTTCACTTCTTTATCAAAGTGACCACTCTGTTCTATTAACTTTCTGACCTCTGTATGGCTCAAAGGTTTGAAAAAGGTTGGGTAGCATTTATCGTTCTCCTTGGTTTTCTTCTCCTCTATATGATTAAAAAACAGATATGGTAGCCACTTTGAAGAATAACAAGTATTGACAGTGGCACTCTTGTAAAATAAAGAGCAGATCTTGTAATGGCACAATAGTTCTTCGAACACTGTCACCATCTCTGGATTCTCTTTTCTGAGCTTGTTCAACTCATCATTTGTTGGTACATACTCCTCATACGGAGCATCTGCCATGGGTAAGTACGAGATATACTTCATCTCGTGGAGTGCAAAGCCCATCTCTCCCCCTGGGGTCATAAAAGTTCCGGTCCTGTAGTTGTATCTCTCAGCTAAGGCTAAGAACATATGAGGATTGGGAGCAAATCCGTAAACAGTGGCATGCACTACTTCATATAGGTTGATTTGTTGGAGTCTGTCTTGGAATTTTCCCAGAACCCAATTCGCGATATAACTCCATCGCTTGTAGTCTGGATTCACCAATCCAGTCATTCTTATATCTTGCTCAGGATATTTTCCTTCAACCTTCGCAAACTCATTTGCGAATATTGGTGTCCTAACAGGCATTAGCATGGAGGAGTTCTCTGGTGGAATGTAGCCAGGTCTTAAGCCTCTCAGTAGGACACTATATCTGTCGGAAGAGCTATAAAACATATCCTTATGTTGTGGCCCTTCTTTACGAAGATTTTTCCTGCCCGAGCATCCTGAAATAGAGTGATATTCCATTCCATCTTCCTAGGGTAGCTTGCATGAGCGTACCGTGACAAAGGAAGGCAGCGAGCGATGTCGGGTATAAAAAAAGATCTATCTTGCTGGTGAACTACCCTATCTTCCATCCTTGGCCTAGGCTGAGAGGCTCTCTCAAAGGCGTCACCGAATAGGAATAAGGGTTTCTTGTGAATTACAGCATCAGCTGATTCTAAAGGCTGTCCATTCACCAAACACATCAAAGTTTCATTGTCCTGAGAAATCAATATAGCCTGACGGGAGGCCGGTAGATCATACTGAGGGTAATGGACATGAGACAGATCTTCTTTGTATTCAGACTTTGTAAGGGTTCCCACAAAATGTTCGTAATCTGGATCTTCATTGACTTCAACTGCATCAACAAACAGATGAAAATTAGTCCAAGACAAAGATTCTATTTTTAAAACATAAAACATTAGAGTGCACAACCTCAGACTGTGCTGACATGATTTGCGCAACCTCAGACTGCGCTGACATGATTTGTGCAACCTCAGATTGTGCTGACATGACTTGCGCAACATCAGTTTGCGCATCATAAAATGATGCACAAAGCAATGGTTTGCGCTGATATCTGCGCAACTTAATTGTTTGCGCTGACTTCCTGTCAGCACAAATTAACAATTTGCGCAACAATGCAGCCTTCATAAAAATGAAGAACTGATAGTTAATGCAACCGAAACCCTAAAAAGGGTGGCACAATATGAACTTATCTCTAAAAAGAGATGAGTTTCAAGGGAGTCGAATCACCCTAAGAAGGGGTTTATCGATCGGTTCAACTACCTCTCAGAGCAGGGTGTGCGGATTCGTGTCGGGAAGCTCGCCGTGCAACCCTGTCAGAAGACTCGGCCGGAGCTTTTCCCTTCGCGGCGGCGACAGCGGCAGCATTTGATCGTCGTGGGGCCATGACAATCGTCGGAGGAGGAGAACAATGAAGGTTTTCTTCTCAAAAAGCTCGAAAGATTGCAAAGTAAAGAATTGAAAACGAAAAGAGGGGTATTTATAGTTTTTGAAATGCGAAACGGATGCCTCGGATTGCGCCTAAACTTGTGGTCTATTCGCTTTGCGCAGACAGCTCATCATATTGTGCAAAATGATTCAACATTCAAAAATTCAAAGTATTTCGAAATTCTGATTATAATCAACTTTCGAAAACTTTGAAGGGGGTCTTGTAGGTCCTAAAAAATCAAGTTGCATCAATCAACAAAGTCAAAAATTCAAGATATTCATCATTTTGATGAGTTGCGCAGACAACAGATTGCGCAGACATCACTTTGCGCAGGTTGGTTTGCGCATGTTCCCAACTGCGCAGGCTGACATGGCAGAAGTCATCATTGACTGAATCAAATCAGATCTTCCTGACAGCTGACAACATGAATAACGAGGAGACTGTTTGTTTTCGATGCCGCACAGTGCTCGAGGGCGGCTGACAGGTGGCAGCACAATCCGTGGTTGCGCAAACCATTCATGCGCCATCCGTGGTTGCGCAAACCAGTCATGCGCAGTCTGAGTCTGCGCAAACCAAAGTCTGCGCAGTTCACTTTGCGCATTCTACCAACATAACTGACCAATTACATGTGGCATTCATGCCATCAATTGCTCATTACGTGGCAACTGTCTATGCACGATCATACGTATTTCAATCAAATAATGCCATGTGTCTCAGATAGTTGGCCCACGATCCAATAACTGCCTGCGCAGTCCAGTGCTGCGCAAACCAGTTACTGCGCAAATCAGCTTGTGCAGTCCAAAATAACTGAAAGTTAGTTATTTTCAGAACTCTATAAATAGAGTTTCAAGTCTTCATTTCAAGGGGATCAAGATCAGAGATCAGAAATCAGAGAGTTCAGGAGTTCTTGCCAAAGTGCTGCTGCATTCTTCCGAGACTTTTGTCTTCAACTTCAGAGGCTTTTGCCTTCAATTTCCAGAGTTGTTTTCAACTTCAAAGGCTTCGTCTTCAAAGTTCACATCGTCCAAGGGATAAAGCAATCGTCATCAATATTGGATTCCTATAGTTGTAATTTTCCCAGAATTCTTGTAATCTTTATTACAGTTTGTATCAATAAAGTTTTATACTTTTGTTTTTGCAAACAACGACTAGCCAGTCTCTTAGTTCCAACTAGGAACGCATGATCAATTATTAGTCAAAGTAACAGTCGGGGTCAATTCGTGACGAGGCATGAAAGTCAAATTAGTATTAAGCATGGTCGAGTCTATAACTAGTATAAAATAGTTGGTAACACATTCTTGAAGCCAAGAAAAATATCTACAACTTTCATGTTGGAAGTTGAAAGAAATTCTAGCCATAATTCAGTCAAAATAGGACATATAACAGTCAGAAACAACCAAAATAGGCATATACGGCCTATTCTGCGACATGCATGCGGACCTACTGCGACATGCGGCTCATGCGGCCCTACTGCGACACCATATGCGGCTCAACTGCGACATACAGCTCATGCGGCCCAACTGCGACACCATGCGGCTCAATTGCGACATGTGCCCCATGCAGCTCATTCGCGGCACCATATGCGGCTCAACTGCGGTATGCGGCCTATGCGGCCCAACCGCGACATCTATGCGGCTCTACTACGACATGCGGCCTCATGCGGTCCAACCGCGACATCTATGCAGCTCTACTGCGACATGCGGCTCATGCGGCCCAACCTCGACATCTATGCGGCTCTACTGCGACATGCGGCTCATACGGCCCAACCACGACATCTATGCGGCTCTACTACGACATGTGCCTCATGCGGTCCAACCGCGACATCTATGCGGCTCTACTGCGACATGCGGCTCATACGGCCAACCGCGACATCTATGCGGCTCTACTGCGACATGCGGCCTCATGCGGCCCAATCGTGACATCTATGCAGCTCTACCGCGACATGCGGCCTCATGCGGCCCAACCGCGACATCTATGCGGCTCTACTGCGACATGCGGCCTCATGCGGCCCAACCGCGATATGTGGTTCATGCTGCAGATGAACATAGAAGTTTGACCAAAATTATTTTGGCCATAACTTTCTCAAAATAAATCAGAATCTAACTTTTCAAAAGCCAAACTTTGGTAGAATTAAATTCTCTACAACATGGAACCACTTATTTTCGAAAACAACAAAGTTTGATAGATCAAAACCATAAAATCCATATGAAAACCAAAACTTAAAACTTAGATCTACACCCAACCATCCATGGAAATCAAAAACTTCAAGACCTAAACTTGTAGAGGATGAGAAGATGAACAACATAGACTAAAAATAAATGGGGATGTATGAAATCCCTCAGGGTGTGCAAGATGTACTTGCCTCTCACAGGTGGGTTAGGGTTTGGTGGAGAAGTAAATGTGAATGAATGAAGAGAGAGAATGAAAGAAGAAGTTTTATATCAAGGTCAAGTGCATCTCCACCATCCATCCTACTCCATCAAATCCTAGCCACCCATTCCTGTCCAAGTAAAGCCAAACCAAGTTGGCTCACCATGAACCGAAATGAATCAAGAGCCAAAAAAAGCAGAAAATAAAATACAGAGAAATAATTAGCATAAAATTAAAAGAATTAAATATAAAATAAATGTATGACAGATACTAAATAAATTCGGGCAAGCGGTATACGTATAAAAATACACATTCTGGGAACGGGGAGTGACAAAATGTATGCATTTCGATTAGGGTCGTATTCTATGGTTACGATTCTACCAGATATGTCTTTTTCATTCCGTCGAAAATCGATTTTACGGTATAGACGCTTATGACCTCCCCCTCTATGCCCTGCGGTAATAATTCCTCTGGCATTACGACCTTTACCACAACGATGCTGTCCATAGATCAAATTTTTTGGTGGATTGGATTTCACTTGACTGTCTACGGCTCCATTGCGTGTGCTCGGGGTAGAAGTTTTGTATAAATGTATCGCCGTGTTATTAAGTATTTTGCTTTAAGTTCTTTTCTCTATAAGAGGTGGAATAGAATAACCTGGTTGAAGCGTAATGATCATACGTTTGTAATGCATTGTATGTCCCATAATAGGTCCCATCCTTCTACCCTTTCCCGGGAGTCGATGACTATTCATAGCTATTACCTTGACACCAAAGAAGAGTTCGACCCAATGCTTTATTTCTGTCCTAGTTGATCCTGATTCGACATTAGAAGTATATTGATTGTTCCCCAATAACCGAATACTTTTTTCTGTAAATACTGCATATTTGATTCCATCCATAAATCCATTTTCTTCCCTATGAGTTCCAGTATCGATAAGAATTCTAGTTCTTACTGTTCATATGTTATGGTATGAATATACCATACCAATTCGTTATGTATGGATGATGAGATTCCATAGACTTATTGAACCATTGGCGTGCATCCAGCAGGAATTGAACCTACGAATTTGCCAATTATGAGTTGGGCGCTTTAACCATTCAGCCATGGATGCTTAACCTTAACGGGGCTCATCGTACATCGTGAATAACCAAATTCCAATTGAAATGAAATTTTGAGGAGGAATCAATGAAAATCTTTAGGAGGAATCAATGAAAGGGCATCAATTCAAATCCTGGATCTTCGAATTGAGAGAGCTATTGAGAAAGATCAAGAATTCTCACTATTTCTTAGATTCATGGATCAAATTCGATTCAGTGGGACCTTTCACTCACATTTTTTTCCACCAAGAACGTTTTATGAAACTCTTTGACCCCCGAATTTGGAGTATCCTACTTTCACGTTTTTCACAGGGTTCAACAAGCAATCGATATTTCCCGATCAAAGGTGTAGTACTGCTTGTAGTAGCGGTCCTTATATCTCGTATTAACAATCGAAAGATGGTCGAAAGAAAAAATCTCTATTTGATGGGGCTTCTTCCTATACCTATGAATTCCATTGGACCCAGAAATGAGACATTGGAAGAA
>JANAVB010001995.1:15000-22500 GCA_029216955.1 Iris pallida | reverse complement strand
TGGCTGATCCCGAATATTGACATACAGGCACATGCAGGCTTCAATTTATTTATTTATTTATTTATTTATTTTACAAAAGCAGCATGTATACTTTATGGTCAAGGCATGATTACTCCGTGGTTAGTTCTGATTGTTGTATTACGCTATATAAGACCTGCAACCTAACCGCACTGGTATCATTGTAGAGTTGTGCATATCGTACCCCGTACGAAAATACTCATTTGAATGACCATGACCTACGGTATGGGATTTCACTCAACGTAGAGACTATTAAGTTAAATAAAATAATGATTGTATGGAGAGAATGGATTCTCGAATTCTTACATGACAGCCCTCTTGGGACTAGTAGTGCCCGACAGGCCGGCTGGTCCCCACAGATACTGCAAATCTGCCACACGGGCAGGGAGCGATATCTGGTTATATTATCTATTGTATATTGTATATTGATGATGGGCGTCCTGCTGGGACTCGTCTAATTCATGATTGGCACAATTGATTGACTGGGTAAACTAGCCTTGCTTGCACATAGTAAGAACTGAGGAATCTCTATTGCATAATTCCAGGATAACTTGGAACTCACAGTAGCAAGCCGTAGTAGTTGAATGGCCGTTTAAATTAACTTGTTTGTGTACTGTATGTCCTCTGTTACCTAACTGAGATGATCAGAATGTCAAGACATGACGTGCCAACTTCTGTCCTTGTTTGGTTGGGAGGTTGGTTCGAAGTATCGTGATACTATGTGAATTCCAGTAGAAAGCAGAGATCTATTTATCATATTTTCTTATTACTGGTTTTAATCCCTCATATCGTGCTTCTTTGCGGTACTTGCTGTTAGAGGTCTAACCTCTCTGGTTTTGCATGGCCAGATTTAGAGCCGGTCCCCGAGGATCCAGCTTACTTCTACCTCCACGATGGTCAACACTAGAGGGATGATCGCAGGAGGGCTCGAGTGGGTTTTCTTACTTCCCTGCTCGTTTTGTTAAATACTTTATACTTTGCCGTTTGACACTGACATGTTAGTCGGATTGTCTTGTACCTATTTTTGCATAATTGTAACTAAGTCAGGCTGCAGCTGATAACAATTGTGTATACTGACTACATCATCTGGCTGTGTTTTGTAAAGCCAGATATCAAGAACATTTTGACTGAGCGTTTGGGACGCCTTACTGCTTTATCTCACATGTTCTTTATTTCTGTTTCTTGTTTGAATGATTGAGACAATAGATGTGAAGTGACCATAGGAGACTTTCATGTAGTATGCACCCCCTCGTCTTGTTAGACAGCATTGATCGTATTATACGGTATTCATCTACCCGTAATACGTAGCTGACTGAGTCATTCCCCCGCTCTCCAGTATTCTGGTTCTGGGGCGTGAGAAGGTTTTAGTGGTAGCCCATGCAGGTCTGGTTTCAGACTTGTGGGGTATTTTGATTTATAGGATGTCTCAATCACACATGTTCCCCCTTGATCTCATGATTCGTTGTTGTCAACCCTAGATTGACATTCCAGTATCCTTTGACTTCATTGATCTTTCTTGTCCGGTCATTTGATTGTTCTCTTGTCCCTTTTCTTAGGGGCACCTCGTCCGCATCTGTCAGGACTGGGCAACAACAACAACAAGAGCAACACGGACAACCTGACCATCTTGGTCAGCAACAAGGGCCGGTACTAACTCAAGAGACCATCCAAGAAGAAGTAATAGTGGAAGCAGCAGCTGGACCGCAGTATCCGGATGTTCCACCACCACCAACAGTTCCACCTACCCCTGTGGAAGTGGACACACCAGCCCTTCTGGAGATCATGAGAGGAATGATGGCTACCCAACAACATCAGATGTTAGCCCAGCAGCGCATGCACTCTCAGTTGCAGGAGCAGAACGTACTACTCAACCAAGGGTTGCAAACGACATTGGAAAGAGGGGCGAGGCCAAATTCTGGAGCATCAGCCAGGTTTTGCAAGTACAACCCCCCTCGTTTCGAGGGCACATAAGATGCCATCTCAGCAGATGCATGGCTTAAGGATATTGAGGCTATTCTGACAGCAGCTAAGGTGCCGCCAGAAGAACGTGTGGATCAAGTGAAGTTGTTACTTCAGGATCTCGCACGTGATTGGTGGAAATCAGAGGAAGTAGGTATCAGACGTCCCGTTGCTTGGGATGATTTCACAGCAAGATTCAAGACGAAGTACTATGGAGTTGTGGCGCAGTTTGAGCTACAGCAGAAGTTTATCAACCTCAAGCAGGCCGGCAAGACGGTAGATGCTTATGCAGCGGAGTTCTGCAGATTGAGCAGGTTCGCCCCAGAGATGGTAGTAACGGAGCGCCAGAGGGCGATGAGGTTCCAGCAAGGATTTCATCTTGAGCTCTTGCAATTGATAGAGGGGCACAACTATCAGACTTTTGACGAAGTGTTAACGGCAACCCGAAGGCATGAGATCACCATTCAGAGGATCACGGCAAGGACTGGGGGTCAAAAGAGATCTCACAGTCAGATTGAAGGAGGAGGGGGAGCAGCGCCCCGGACAACAGCACCACCCCCTGGCATTCGTATCCACGATGTGGCGATACGAGGGCCAGCACCACCATCCAGGCAGCAACAACAGCAACAGAAGAAGAACCAGCAACCCCCGGCGGGCTGCACTTATTATGGGAAGATAGGGCACACTAGAGATGTGTGTCGGACATTGAACGGACTGTGTCTGATATGTGGAAATCCAGATCATCGGGTTACCACATGTTCCATGAATTCAAGGTCAGGAGGACCAGTGCAGCAGTTTCCTGCTCTGCCAGCACCAGGGACAGGACAGTATCGAGAACCCGCAGTGGCAGTGAAACCATTGGCCCAGCGTCCGTTAATGCTGCAAGCTCAGATGTTTCGGCAGCAGGGACCGCCGATGCAGCAACACCAGCATAGACCACCCCAGCATCATCAAGGAAGGGGCCAGCAGCAGCACCAGGCTAGGCCACAGCATGGAAACCAACAAGGAGGTCGAGGACAGGCATTCACTCTGTCCTTGGAAGAGGCATTAGCATCGGAAGATATTATGGCAGGTAACATTCTCGTCGCCTCATATCCCGCAGTAGCATTGTTTGATTCAGGAGCATCACACTCATTTATATCTGCACAATTTGCGACACGGCTAGGAATAGAGTTCGTGGCATTGTCAGGGAGGCTGAATATACTCACTGGTAATGGGCTCGTAGGAGTTAGTAGAGTTATTCTAGCGTGTAGCGTTGTAGTTTGCGGGCATTCCTTACCCGCCCAGTTGATAGAATTTCCTGTTAGAAATTTCGACGTTATCTTAGGCATGGACTGGCTGAAAGACATTCATGCGACAATAGATTATCATAGTGGGAGTGTATCTTTTGATATTCCAGGCATGAAGAGATTCACCTTAGTCCGATCCGTGGCAACTCAGCAAGAGCAGGGAGTAATAACGACAATGGAAGAAGTTCAGGTTCCGAAGGTAGTTGAAGAGTTTCTAGACGTATTTCCTGAAGAACTTCCAGGTCTACCACCGGTTAGGGATATTGAGTTCAGTATAGAACTGGCACCTGGAACTAAACCGATATTAGATCGATTTTACAGAATGGCGGATTCAGAGCAGGCCAAGGTATATCAGCACGTAGAGGAACTGAAGGAGAAAAAGTTCATCCAAGCTAGCGTATCACCGTGGGCAGCACCAGTGGTACTTGTAGGGAAGAAGGATGGGTCATCCAGATTATGCATTGACTACAGGAAGCTTAATGCGGCAACAGTAAAGAACAAGTACCCATTACCCAGGATCGACGACTTATTTGATCAGTTGAGCAAGGCTAGAGTTTTCTCCAAGATAGATCTTCGTTCAGGGTATCATCAAGTGAGGGTTCGGAAGGAGGATATTCCCAATACAGCATTCAGGTCAAAGTATGGGCATTATGAATTCTTGGTAATGCCGTTTGGTTTGACCAATGCTCCAGCAATATTTATAGATTTGATGAACCGCATCTTTATGCCATACTTAGATCAGTTTGTCGTTGTGTTTCTTGACGACATTCTCGTATACTCTACTAGTAAAGAGGAGCATGAAGACCACCTCAGGAAAGTGTTACAGGTTTTGAGAGAGAACCAGTTGTATGCCAAGCTCAGCAAGTGTGAGTTCTGGACGGATCATATTTTATTTTTGGGTCATATCATATCAGGAGCTGGAGTAGCAGTAGATCCCAAGAAGGTAGAAGCAGTAGAGAGCTGGCCAGTACCCAAGACCGTAGCTGATGTACGAAGTTTCTTGGGATTGGCAGGATATTACAGGAGATTCGTATCGGATTTTGCAAGACTTTCAGCACCCATGACCCGCTTAACACGGAAGGATGTGCCATTCGTCTGGTCGGCAGAGTACCAGGCATCATTTGAGACCTTGAAGCAAAAGTTGATATTAGCGCCTATTCTTACATTGCCAGTTGGACCCGGAGGTTTTACAGTATATTGTGATGCGTCAGGTAAAGGACTTGGATGTGTCCTCATGCAGCATGGGAAGGTGATAGCGTATGCATCTAGGCAGCTTCGGGACCACGAGAAGAATTACCCAACTCATGACTTGGAGTTGGCGGCAGTAGTATTTGCTTTGAAGCTATGGAGGCATTACTTATAAGGTGATCGAGTGGATATGTACACGGACCATAAAAGTCTGAAGTACATCTTTACTCAGAAGGAGCTGAACATGAGACAGAGAAGATGGTTGGAGTTGATCAAGGATTATGACGTGGAGCTTCAGTATCATCCAGGCAAGGCTAATGTGGTAGCAGACGCTCTTAGCAGGAGAGGCGGCGCATTTATGTTGACAACACAGAAGCACATCTTAGAGGACCTTCAGGCGATGGGCATCGAAGTTATACTTCCTAGTGATGTAGGAGTTCTAACAAGTTTACAAGTTCAATCCGACTTGGTAGACAGGATCAAGGCAGCTCAGGCACAGGACCCAAGGATTCAGAAGCTTAGGGCAGAATGTGAGTCAGGGCTCAGAAAGGAGATGCAAATCCACGAAGACGGTACGCTTAGGTTTGGATCACACCTATGTGTGCCTAGTGGAGATATCAGACAGAAAGTTATGGCAGAAGCTCACAGTTCTCAGTACTGTACACCCTGGAGGGACCAAGATGTACCAAATTATCAAGCAGCACTTCTGGTGGAACAGGATGAAGAGGAAGATAGCTAGATTCGTTTCCCGTTGCTTGGTATGTCAGTAAGTGAAGGCAGAACAGCAGAGGCCAGCTGGGTTATTACAGCCACTTTCTATCCCGGAATGGAAGTGGAAGCACATCACAATGGACTTTGTGATCGGTTTACCGAGATCACCAAGTGGTAAAGATGCTATTTGGGTGATAGTAGATCGGCTTACAAAAGTGGCACACTTTTTTCCTTTCAGAGTAGGGTAATCTACAGAAAAGTTGGCAGAGTTGTATATGCAACAGATAGTCAGGCAGCATGGAGTCCCTGTCAGTATTGTGTCCGACAGAGATACCCGTTTTATATTACATTTCTGGAAGAGCTTACATCATAGTCTGGGCACCAAGTTAAGATTTAGCACGGCTTAGCATCCACAGACGGACGGGCAATCAGAAAGAATAATTCAGACTTTAGAAGATATGTTGCGAGCTTGCACCCTAGATTTTGGAGGATCTTGGGAGAGCCACCTGCACTTAGTCGAATTCTCATACAACAACAGTTATCAAGCCAGTATCCAGATAGCGCCATTCGAAGCTCTATATGGTAAGAAATGTAGATCGCCACTAGCATGGGATGATATCGGGGAGAGGAAGATGTTAGGCCCAGAAATGATTGTTCAGACAGTTGAATTGGTCAAGGGAATTAGAGAGCGACTTCGAGTTGCACAGGACCGACATCGTCATTGGGCGGACCAGCATCGTAGGCCGCTAGAGTTTTCTGTTGGGGACCACATGTTCTTGCGGATCTCACCTACCCGTGGGGTCATTAGATTTGGCGTTCGCGGGAAATTGAGTCCGCGGTACGTGGGCCCATTTGTTATTCTTGATAGGATAGGCGATGTTGCTTATCGTTTATCTATTCCACCTTCGTTACGAGAGGTGCATGACGTATTTCATGTATCTCAATTGCGAAGGTATGTATCGGACCCCAGCCATATCCTTGATCATTCTGAGTTGGTTGTTGGTACCAACTTGTCTTACGAGGAGCAGCCGATGTCCATTTTGGACCGGAGAGAGAAGATACTCAAGAACTGAACAATTAGCCTTGTCTGTGTTGCTTGGGGTCATCACTCATTAGGAGAGTCAACGTGGGAACGTGAGGATGATATCCGATCACGGTATCCACATCTGTTTGACTCACAAGGTATATTTCTTCCCGTGTACCTTGATTGCCTTAACCCCTCATGCTTGTCACCTCATAGATAGAACTACTTGATATCGTAGATTGTTTATATAGATATGTTATCTGCTAGTTAAACATTGAAGAATGATTGCTTGCTCAAGTTTCTTGTACCTAGATCAGCTCGGTTTTTCCTATCCTGCTTGGATTTAAAATTTCGAGGACGGTATTTTTTCTAAGGAGGGTAGAGATGTCACTTCCCGTTCCCAGAATACGTATTTATTTAATATTTATCATGCATTTGTTCTGTATTTAAATTCTTCAATTTCGCGCTTATTAATTTTCCTGTATTTTATTTTCTGCTTTTTCTTGGCTCTTGGTTCATTTCGGTTCATGGTAAACCAACTTGGTGTGGTTTGGTTCAACATGGAAAGGAATGGATGGCTTGGATTTGGTGGAGAGAATGAATGGTGGAGATCCACTTGACTTTGATATAAAAGTTCTTCTTTCATTCTCTCTCTTCATTCATTCACATTTACTTCTCCACCAAACCCTAACCCACTTGTGAGAGGCAAGTACATCTTGCACACCATGAGGGATTTCATGCATCCCCATTTATTTTTAGTCTATGTTGTTCATCTTCTCATCCTCTACAAGTTTAGGTCTTGAAGTTTTTGATTTCCATGGATGGTTGGGTGTAGATCTAAGTTTTAAGTTTTGGTTTTCATATGGATTTTATGGTTTTGATCTATCAAACTTTGTTGTTTTCGAAAATAAGTGGTTCCATGTTGTAGAGAATTTAATTCTACCAAAGTTTGGCTTTTGAAAAGTTAGATTCCGATTTATTTTGAGGAAGTTATGGCCAAAACAATTTTGGTCAAACTTCTATGTTCATATGCAGCATGAGGCACATGTCGCAGTAGAGCCGCATAGATGTCGCGGTTGGGCCGCATGAGCCGCATGTCGCAGTAGAGCCGCATAGATGTCGCGGTTGGGCCGCATGAGTCGCATGTCGCAGTAGAGCCGCATAGATGTCGCGGTTGGGCCGCATGAGGCCGCATGTCGCAGTAGAGCCACACAGATGTCGCGGTTGGGCCGCATAGGCCGCATGCCGTAGTTGAGCCGCATATGGTGCCGCGAATGAGCAGCATGGGGCACATGTCGCAGTTGAGCCGCA
>JANAVB010001995.1:0-5000 GCA_029216955.1 Iris pallida | reverse complement strand
TCTAGTCGACTTGATTGATCGGAACATAGAACTTACATTAAGACAAGGCCTACCTTCTCAGTTAAGAGTTAGGAGCTATAGTTGCTAAGGCGAGTTAGTGCTATGAGTAGAGTGAGAGTCCGATGAGTCTATATGCTCTTTGCTTTTAGAAGTGAGGCTAGTGCTTCCCCCTCTGTTAAAAGAGAAAGTCTTCTTTCTAGGGATGTTATTCTCCTTGATTTCAGTTCCGCCGCCCAATTCAAGCCAAGGCCAGGAGTGTAGTCTGCTTGACATCACATCACAAGCTACACGATTGTTTACCCTGGGGATTTACCGGCTGCTAAGGAAGCTAAGTCAAGTATTGCCCGCTGGGCATATAATATAGGCCAGTCATAATCCTATTAGTGTAGTGAAACCATAATCCTTATCTGCTTAAGGAAGAGAAGAAAGACCTGCTACTCTCCTTGTTACAGTCTGTCAATAGTCAACGGCCCTTCGCTTAGAATGTGACCACATTCAAATAAAATCAATCGTATGCGCTAACGTAGGCCTTTCCAATAGGACGCGCATCCCTTTCTTCCCCTGCTAGCATGGTTGTTAGAAAGTAGCCTCTCTCCTCTCTCTGCCTTCAACAATGATCTTTCCAAAGATGATTCTTTCTCTTCCTGACGAATGACTGATAGGAACGGATTGCCTGGGCTTCCCTGCATCCGATCGACTCATACCTCCCAGCCCTGTCTCCTGGATCTCATTCAATAGAAAAACCGGGTAGATAGAGGACTTTGTCCCCCGCTTCCTTTGCTCCACTGGCACCAAAGATCCATAATTTGAGATAGAAAGAAAGATTGTAAGGTGGGCTTAACAGCTTCGAAGGAAAGGTGAGCAGCTATAGCTTCATTGTTCATCTTCCCCTCGCTACCGGATGAGTGAACTCTACCCGCTGGATGGGAAGGGATCATTGTCTTTGGGATCCAATTCCGTAGGAGAGGCCTCTTTCCTGTGACAGGCTTTCACTCCTGCCTAGATTAGATCTCTCACGGGATTCATCTGGCATTTCTGGATGGACTGGCATTGAGCATGTCATTCCGGACTTCGCTATTCTCACAGTCAGATCGGACATTTGAATCTGAAGTCAACTATCAAGGCAGGACTGTCTTATCTATTTGATTTGCTGACAGTTGTATTCTCTCTCCTATTAGCTGTCAGTTGCAATATTGACTTGTTTGTCTTATCTTCTTTCTGAACTGCCTATCTTACCTTCCTTGTCTTAGCTGCGCAGATATGATTGATGCTTTCAGTTGATCTTCCATGTGCCAATCAAAGAGAACGAAGTGCACTACACTTAGCTCTCTAGGTTAACGTCCAATCCTGTCCACCTAGCATCCCACCTTCCCCAATGTTGTTTTAGTATTGGGCGCCAGGTCTTTCGATGAGCTTACTAGAGGGAGAGAGATCGATTAGCCGTGAAGGGGCCCCTTGCCCACTCCCCTTCCCCCCATTTCTGGGGGCCTCGCCCTCTTGACTTGATCTATCAAAGAGAACTACCACGCGAAAGCCCGTTACCGCCTATTTGCATGTTCACAGTCATCGACGAGTCTCACTCAAGCTTGAGTGGCCGTTTTCCCCGAGTAAGGATTCAATCCAGCCACAGGTTCCATTAGTTTAGCTAGTGAGGTAAGTCAGTACAGCCAGTCCAGCACCGTAGATCAAACCTTCTTCGGTTGCTTCCTCTGTGACTTCTTTAGCTGCCAATGCCTTAGCTGCAGGGGTCGCAGTTCCTTTATGCGGCCTATAAGTATCAACCTGGAATGTTACAAATGAGAAAGTCCCAATAGCTTCTACGCGCCCTAACCTAAGTAGCTTACCTTAAATGCCCGGTAAGCCGTCTTTCTTATATACGGGCGGGTGAAGTATCTGCCCATTTCTTCCCTATTTCGGTACCAGGTGCCGAGCTAACTACTGGGTGACCTGAACCAGATACGTATGTGCTCTTTCCCACCCTACTTAGACCATTCCTCTTAGACCGCTTCTCGGACGACTAGTCGCATTCTCAATAGCCATTCTCTTTAGTTGAAAAGGACGAACTACCTTTTTCACCAACAGCTTGTTCTTATTCATGTTTCGGGAATAGTAAGTAGGTACTTATTCTATTTATTAAAGCATATAAGTGCTTGGGTAGTAAAAGAGATCCCTATCCACAAGAAGTGTCGCGTAACGGGAGTAGGATTGCACTCTAAAGGAATCGGTATCCTTTCCCAGGATATGTTCCTTTTACTAGCTACTATTGGTCTCGCGCATACAATAAGAGAGGCTTCCCCCAATACCATATGCCGATATTCGCTCCTAGCAATTAAAGGAAAAGGCATTCCAGTCCTCTTGGCAATCTCACTAGGTGGGGCGAGGTACATGCATTTATTGTCATAAGGAAGAAATCCAATGATATCCTCTAAGCATGCTTTCAACCCAGCACTATGATCCGTACTACCTTAATATGGCAGGAATCGTGCATGGATGGCTGCGAATGGGGTGAGATCAGCCTTGGGATCGACAGAACAGAAGCAACACCCTATTTCTAGACGAAAAACCTGATTAGACGCTAGACCTGTACCAGCATATTTGTGTTTTACTCCCCGTAACTCTTCCTCAGCCAGGCTTGGGCAGAATAGCAGAGCAAGTACAAGTATTAGTAGCATAGCAAAAATGCGTTCCTCGTCATTAATAAGAATCAATCAAATCTCCCCAAGTAGGATTCGAACCTACGACCAATCAGTTAACAGCCGACCGCTCTACCACTGAGCTACTGAGGAACAACGGGAGATTCGACCTCATAGAGTTCAACTCCCGTTCTCAACCCATGAACAATATGAGTCCGAAGCTTCCTTCGTAACTCCCGGAACTTCTTCGTAGTGGCTCCGTTCCATGCCTCATTTCATAGGGAACCTCAAAGTGGCTCTATTTCATTATATTCCATCTCTATCCCAATTCCATTCATTTCATATCCCTTTGGTGTCATTGACATAAGAGATGTCATTTATAGTCTATCTGTTTCTATCTTTCTATATATGGAAAGTTAAGAAATCATCATATAATAATCGAGAAATTGAAATAGAAAAGACAGGGGGGACATTTATGATGATTTTGAAATCTTTTCCACTAGGTAATCTATTATCCTTATGCATGAAGATAATAAATTCGGTCGTTGTGGTCGGACTCTATTATGGATTTATGACCACATTCTCCATAGGGCCCTCTTATCTCTTCCTTCTCCGAGCTCGGGTTATGGAAGAAGGAACCGAGAAGGAGGTATCAGCAACAACTGGTTTTATTACGGGGCAGCTCATGATGTTCATATCGATCTATTATGCGCCTCTGCATCTAGCATTGGGTAGACCTCATACAATAACTGTTCTAGTTCTACCGTATCTTTTGTTTCATTTCTTCTGGAACAATCACAAAAACTTTTTTTATTATGGATCTACTACCAGAAATTCAATGCGTAATCTCAGCATTCAATGTGTATTCCTGAATAATCTCATTTTTCAATTATTCAACCATTTCATTTTACCAAGTTCAACCTTAGCCAGATTAGTCAACATTTATATGTTTCGATGCAACAACAAGATGTTATTTGTAACAAGTAGTTTTGTTGGTTGGTTAATTGGTCACATTTTATTCATGAAATGGGTTGGATTGGTATTATTCTGGATACGGCAAAATCATTCTAATAAGTACCTTGTGTCAGAATTGAGAAATTCTATGGCTCGAATCTTTAGTATTCTCTTATTTATCACCTGTGTCTACTATTTAGGCAGAATGCCGTCGCCTATTTTCACTAAGAAACTGAAAGAAAAGGAAGAAGGGGGAGAAAGAAAGGAAGAAAGCGATGTAGAAACAACTTACGAAACGAAGAAGACTAAAAAAGATAGCCCAGTTTACGAAGATTCTTATCTTGATGGGTATCAAGATAATTGGGAATTGGGAAAACTTAAAGAAGAAAAAAGGGAAATTTCTTTAAAGAAAATGGAAGAGCCCCTTGTTACTTTTCTTTTCGATGATAAACGATGGAATCGCCCATTTCGATATATAAAAACTGATCAATTAGAATTAGAAAATGCTGTACGAAATGAAATGTCACAATATTTTTTTTATACATGTCCAAGTGATGGAAAACAAATAATATCTTTTACATATCCCCCCAGTTTATCAACTTTTTCAGAAATGATAGAACGAAAAATTTCTTTGTACACGAAAGAAAAACTATATCACGGGAATCTCTATAACTATTGGGTTTTTGCCAATGAACAAAAAAAGTACAACTTGAACAACGAATTGATCAGTCGAATCCAAATTCTAGAAAAAGAAAAGGTTTTTCTAGATATGGTAGAAAAAAGGACCAGATTATGCGATGATGAGAATGAACAAGAATACTTACCAAAAATGTATGATCCTTTTTTGAACGGACCATATCGAGGAACAATAAAAAAATTCGATTTACGTGAAATCATGAATGATTTCATCACTTCGACAGAAACATTTGATTCCATAGAAATGTTCTGGATAAATAAGATTCATGATCTATTTCCTAAGCATTCTCGAGAATTTGAACATAAAAAGAATCCATTTCGCGGGGAATCCTTTTTGAATTCTAATTTTTTTATTGATAATTACTTAACCTCAATTGATGAATTATCTTTTGAATACGAACAAGAAATTGATTCAGAAAAGAAAGAAAAATCTTTGCAATTTGGATTCGATGAAATTACAACTGATCCAAACGATCAAACAACACTAAAAGAAAAATCCATTGAAATGGAAGAAATCAGTAAAAATGTTTCTCGATGGTCATACAAATTGATTGATGTTTCGGAAGAAGAAGAAGAAGAAGAGGAAGAGGAAGAAGAAAATGAAGAGGGATCGATGGGAAAAACGGACATTCGTTCAAGAAAAGGCAAACGAGTGGTAATTTATACTGATGATCAGAGTGATAATCCTAGCACTAATACTAATGATACTAGTACTAG
>JANAVB010001994.1:0-2500 GCA_029216955.1 Iris pallida | reverse complement strand
TCCCCCGGAATCATCCCCACAATAAAACTGCAAATCTATTATAGGGGAGTAGGTGGTGAAGGGGGGATGTTCGTCGCGCGCGCGCACGGGGGGGCGCACGGCGCGTCGAACGGCTCCACGCTCGCGGCCATTTAGCGAGCGCGCGCTTGCGAATTTTGCTTGCGCGACGATTCGCGGCGTTTTCTGTCGCGCGACAATTTCTGCCCACGGCGTGGGCTTGACGGGGCCTATCGGCCGCACGGGACTGAGGAATGCGAGCGTTGTTGCAGTTTCTGTGCACACGAAGAATTTCTGTGCACGGCGTGGGCCTGACAGCCCCTATCGGCCGCACGGGACCGAGGAATGGAAGCGTTGCAGCAGTTTCTGCGCGCACGATTAATTTCTGTGCACGGCGTGGGCCTGACAGGCCCTGTCGGCCGCACGGGATCGAGGAACCCTCAAGTTGCAGCAGTTACTGCACACGCAACCAGTGTCCGTGCACGGCGTGGGCCTGACATGGCCTATCAGCCGCACGGGGGACGGAAATGCAAGCGTTGCAGCAGTTTCTGCGCATGCGAAGAATTTCCGTGCACGGCGTGGGCCTGACAGGCCCTGTCGGCCGCACGGGACACAGAAACGCATGCGTTGCAGCAGTTTCAGCGCGCACGAAGATTTTCTGTGCACGGCGTGGGCCTGACAGGCCCTATCGGCTGCACGGGATCGACCGGGTGCGCATATGCTGCGGTTTGTGTGCCTCGCGGCACTTCGTTTGCCCCGCGGCAGATTCCTGCCCACGGCGTGGGCCTGACAGGCTGCATCGGCGAGCACGGGCGCGGCCTGCGGCTGCGCGCGAAAAATGACAAGCTCCTCAAGCACTTTGGTCCCCCGGAGTCATCCCCACAATAAAACTGCAAATCTATTATAGGGGAGTAGGTGGTGAAGGGGGGGATGTTCGTCGCGCGCCACAATCCCGTGCGCGCGGGGGGTGCACGGCGCGTCGAACGGCTGCCCGCGCGCGGCGATCCAGCGACCGGGCGCTTGCTGGCTTTGGCTGTGCGCGACGGTTCGCGACGTTTTCTGTCGCGCGGCAGTTTCTGCCCACGGCGTGGGCCTGACAGGCTGCATCGGCGAGCACGGGCTCGCGGCGGCGCGCTGAGGCGACCAGCGCATCGAACGGCTGCACGGGCCGCCCGCCTCGCTCGCGTCCCAGCGCGAGGCGAGGCGTTGCAGCTGTTTCTGCGCGCGGCGCGCAGCTCTCAGCCCGTGCGACAGAATCTGCCGCAACTCGTGCCAGTTTCGAACCCCCCCGACCGAGCGGGAGGTTGGGCGCGTTTTCCCCAAAAATGACAAGCTCCTCAAGCACTTTGGTACCCCGGAGTCAGCCCAACAATAAAACTGCAAATCTATTATAGGGGGAAGCGAGTTGAGCTGAAATTTGGGCGGCGCAACAAATTTTGAGTAGGTGCGGCTTTGCGGGCAAAATGGGATGCTGTGCGAACGAAATCCCCCACGACCCTATCGTTGACGCGCCCGGTGCAGCAAGGCCCGCTGCTGCACCACGGACCCTTGTGCGAAGGTCCCGTGCGAGGCCACGGGACGCGGTGTGCGCGGCAGAAACTGCCCGTGCGAGGCGAAAAAAATTGCGTCGCAGCAGGAATGCGATGCCGTCCGAACGAGCTTATCGTCGCCTCGCCCGGTGCAGGTCGACCCGCCCCGCGACCGTGGACCCTCGTGCAGCGAGCTTACCGATGTCGCCTTCAACGGTGCAGCGCGACCCGTCGCCTCACCACGAGATGCTGGAAACGAGCGAATTTCCTCGTCGTGCTCGGCGGAGCGCCCGGGGCAGCTGCGAAGCTGACCCGATTCGTGCTCCCGCGGGTCGAGCCATACGGCTCCCCGCGGGGGTACGATTCGGGCAGCGTGCGGCAGCCCCGGGTGCGGCCGTGTCGGCACGTGAGTGGTATTGGACCCGCTAGCCTCGGCAGGCTCCCTGCTTCCGTGCAGCCAACTGCCGATGCGACGGCCCTTCAGTCGGTTCCCGGCCTCGCGCGGCGACACCGAGTTGCCCGTGCAGCAAACCGATCGCATTCGGGAAACGCCCCGTTGAGTATGTTCCGAGCCGTCCCTTCGCCTCGTGCGGGACGGGAGGGCACCGAACTCGCGCCACTCGATGCCCCGAGTCACGGCCCTACGTCGGCTCGTCTGGACCGGCTGGGCACTCGGTGCGCGCGTGTGTAGGCTCGCGGATGCGGTGGACGCGGAGGGGCTCGGGGGCGATCCGCCCCCGGCCCCGGACCCGAACGGTTTATCTACGCCGCTCTCGACGACACGGCCGGCCCCGCCAACGTCCCTCGCCCGCGAGCGGCGGGCGGAGCCGGCGTCGACGAGGACGTGCTACCTGGTTGATCTGCCAGTAGTAATAGCTGTCAAAGATTAAGCATGCATGTGTAAGTATGAACAAGTTCGACTGTGAAATGCGAATGGTCATTAAATCAGTTATGTTTGTTTGATGGTACGTGCT
>JANAVB010001993.1:0-22741 GCA_029216955.1 Iris pallida | reverse complement strand
CTTCTTTGCAGATTCTAACACTCTTTAGTACTTGGCATTTTCAATTTCCATGGCTAATTCTTGTAGAACTATGTTTATCTTATTTTCGAATTTCTTGGGTTTTGATCTATGTAACATTGTTATTTCCAATTTTTGATGGTTCCATGTTGTAGAGTATTCATTCTGCCCCATTTTACCTATGAAAGTTCGGATTTAGCTCCGGATGATGGAGTTTGGAGCGTGAGGACTTGGCTCTCATGGTGTTCTTCTTCTCGGAATTTTGGAGAAGATGAACTGTGCTTGACTTGACCGCATGAATTTCATGCGCAAGTGTCTCTTCACAGCCGCATGACTGGAAGTACTTTCAGCCGCATGAAGGCCGAACTCATCTAGCCGCATAAGCCTACTTCTTCCACCGCATAGATTCATTCTCTTCTAACCGCATGAACCCGGGTCTGTGCCACCGCATGGACTCACTTTCCATTAGCCGCATGAGCACCCTTCACTCCAACCGCATAAGGGCCGCTTTCCCCGCTGGCCGCATGGGACTTCACTTGACCCTGCCGCATGTACCCCCCGGCTCGTCTCAGCCGCATGAGGACCCCCTTCCCTTGAGAGCCGCATAGGCATTGACCCTCGTAGCCGCATGGGCTGCTCCCTCCTCGTCCGCATAGATCATTCTCGGCCGCATGAACTACTCCGCTGCATGACCCTGAACTCCCCTAAGTCGCATGCATTCCCTTAGACCCGAGTCCCCTCCAGCCGCATGGGCTGCTCCCTCCTCGGTCGCATGAGATCATTCTCGGCCGTATGATACTCCGCTGCATGACCCTGAACTCCCCTAAGCCGCATGTATTCCCTTAGACCCGAGTCCCCTTCAGCCGCATGGGCTGCTCCCTCCTCGACCGTATGAGATCATTCTTGGCCGCCTATGCTCGAGCTGCATGGCTCTTTCCCTTGCTTGTATTTTATTATTTAATGTTAATTATTAACTTGTACTTGTAACGCCCTGTGTAACTTGAGTTCCTATAGCGTACACCTTACTCTATAATCCCGATTTGATTGACATGATTGAAATAACAATTGTACCTGGCATGGTGTGGACCAAGAACTGACATGCTTGATAGTGGTCCGTCGTGGCGCACTCTTGATAAGTATTAATGATAATGATAGTGGCCCGTCGTGGCGCACTCTTGACAAATCAATTCATTGGCCTGGACACCGTGGATGATTGTTTGTATAAACTACTAGTCCGGTTGTGTCGTGCATCATGTCTAGGACATGATCCCTTAGTACCACGGTCAGGGATTCATACTGAATCTGGCTAGGTTAATGACTAGATTGATCAAATAGTTCATGGAGAATTTTCCAGTTACCTGTTGCCCCTTTGGTCCCGGCCTTATATATATATACATGGGATTTGTTGCTATCCGTCGAGATGAGCGCACTTCTAGCCCGCCGTCGAGTGTGGTACCTTAGGACACATCTATCTTACTACAGTGTGTCTGCTATATTATGCTATTTTTTCCTTTTCTTGCTGGGATCACTCGGGTAGTAACAAACAGGTAACCAGACCCGGAATTCTCATTGCATCTTGCTAGTAACTAGGCCTGTGATAACCCTAGTTAGTTAAAGTATCAAGCCGTACTCTTTGCTTGGCCGTGATTGATTGGATGGAGTCTAGTCCATCTTTGTCTCGTCCTGATCCCGTACAAATTCTGACATGACATGATTATGCTTGCCTTAAACAATAAAGATCAGGGGACCAGTTCCGTTCAGACGAAGGGTTACAAACCCCGGTCCTTGTTTGGTTTACGGGTTGTAACCTGGTTATCTGAATAGTCCCGTAGTTATCTCGTCGTATATCACCTGTTATGTTTTTCCTTAATTCCTGTCTGTATTACCTTATTATTATTGTGCTAATTGCTGGTTTTAGTTCCTAAGTGAAGCCTCCTTTGTGGCACTTGCTCGTTCTGGGGTCTGACCCAGCTGGTTTTGTATGGCCAGATACCGGAGCAGCATCAAAGGATCTACCTGCTTTCCAGCCCGATGGTGGCGACCAGACGTAACCAGGACAACGAGTGGATTTATTTTTGGCTCTCCTACTCCATTGTAAAAATATTCTTTTGAGGCGTTTAGCCGACGAGCACCTGTTTAGCTCGATTGCACATACTTACTGTCTGCCTACGGGCTGTAACATGATTGACAAGCCCCGGGGGTTGATCATGTATGACTCCTCATATTTTGTCACGACTAGCTTCATGGTCATTCCGAATATATAATATATGGGACGCCTTACTATTGTATATTTGGTGGTCTGACATCTTGTAACTATTATTAGTTGGTTGAGATTGAGACAATAGGCTATTTTATGACCTTAAGAGACTGATAGATTGTAGTGAAACCCTCACATATCTAGACAGTCGTGACCGTATAGCGGCGTGGATTCCATTCCGTTATACGTAGCTGGCTATGTCTGCCCCCGCTCTCCAGTATTCTGGTTCTGGGGCATGACACTTAGTTTTCGTGATGTGACATGAGTACATTTCTAGTTATGGATCTTTAGATGTTGTAGTTAGTATTGTATACTTGACAGCGCTTGTCACGCCCCGACTCGCCGAATCGGTCGCCATCGCCTTGACTCGATATAAATCGATCCCCACGGTTCGGGACGTGATGCCGTGCAAGTCTGAATGGACTTGTACAAGGCAAGGATGTGTAATTGAAAATTTCTTCGCGTTGAAATCTAACAGTACAGAGAGTTGAAAACATAGCATAGGAAGAAACTTAGCTTTTCATTCATAAACTTGCAAAATGTGTGCAAGGTCATTTTTACATTACATATGCCGTTGCGGCTACATCTTTGAAACACAAAAGAAAACTATCGACAAGCTCGCCTTGAAATAATCCTCGGCGTTCCATACATTCATGCCCCTTTATACATTTGAACAAAAGCCTTCGGTCTGAATTGGGCATCAAAATACTTCAAAATAGGAGAGCTTCGTGCTGCCTCCCGTTCTTCAGCTCCAGCTTAGTCTCGAGCTCCCGCAGCACGCTCGTTACCTGGGGAGTTGGGGGTTAGCACACTTGCTAGTGGATGGGGACGAACCCACTCGTCTAAACCGACACTGCTTATTAAGGATTCAGGCATACGAAGTGATCTTTCTATTTAGAACTATATGAGTTGCATTTTCATATCGAAGGCACATTTTAAACGATAACAACATAACCCATTGCCGTGCTCCTTTCCTGCACAAAATATACATAATACTTACCACCTGCACAAGACAATAGGTGAGCATGCAGTCTATCCTATATGCGGTCATTGGTGATATCGACACCATGAAGGACGATTACGTAGCCTTGCGACGCGCCCTCCAGTCCAGGTAGCGAGCCTAACTGGAGGTCTCGCAATGCCTCGCGCCGAAGCACGATTTCTATAATTTCCTCCTAGGCCGATTCGGTCCCAGGGCCTCGGGTACCGTCTCGAGGAAAGCTCACCTTGTGCACAAGTCGTCCTTGACCATGCGAATGTATGAACAGTTTAATATGTATGAAGTAAATTGCATAGCGTAACCATTATCGAATCACATAATCATTCCTACTCGCGCAAGGGTCCCTTCCCCCGAAACCGTACGTTCTGATTTAGCATCCCGTAGGAACCAAATTCCCCGAGGCTTGACGTACCGCCACCAAGGTTTTCATCATTGTGTTTTGCATGGCATGAATATATTCGAACTTTATCTTTTCTCTACTTAGTGTGACTTATGGACTTAGAGTTAACTTCTCTAGGTTGATACATTATCCCAAGCTCTTTATCTTAGTGGCAAGCATACATCCCGTTAGCATTATCGATTTGAACGTTGAACTTTAAGAATTTAGTTGGCGGGAAGGAGTAGAAAAGAAGGGGCCGAAGAACCACCCACCTAAGGAGATTGTGCCGAGAGTAGGAGAACGCTTCGCGACGGTCAAGCGTCAGTTACACGAACTCCTGCAATGGCACGAGCATCGAATTAGAACCCTTCCTTCAATCCTTCCTTCAAAATTCCCAAAGGCGCATTCAGAAATCGACGCGAAAGCACACTATCAAATCCACGCAACAATTCGTTCAGAAAACCAAGAAAATCAATAAAACCAACGACAGACGGGTTGCGTCGCTCCCTTTAGAGTTCCTTCACCAAGACGTCGCCTACCGCATCTAGGACTTATTCCAACAGTAGTCGATCCATTAGTTGGAACTGTACTCATATCACTCGTCCAAATCGATTTTATTGATGCCATGGTTTTTGTATACCAAACTCGTCGCCGAGTCCGACTAGCCATCTATGTTCCCGACCATGTCTGGCTTGGCACGAGCCTATTACATAGTGCTTCGCCCCAACGGGAGCGGGGTACTACATAATATACCACTAAGAAAAAGTTTCGTCCCGAAACTTAAGAACAAGGGTCTGACCTTCGTCTGCGAAAAGTGAAGGGTACTTCTCCCTCATCTCCGCCTCTAGCTTCCACGTCGACTCCTCGACGGAATGGTTGCGCCAGAGTACGCAAACCAAGGACATCGATCGGCTCCGCAGGATCTTTTCCTTTCGGTCTAAAATTTGTACTGGCTCCTCCGAGTATGATAGATCGGCGCGTAGCTCCAACTGATCAAAACTAACCACATGACTTGGGTCATGCACGTACTTTCGAAGTTGGGAGACATGGAAGACGTCGTGCACTTCGGCCAGGGCAGGAGGTAGCGCGATCCGGTAAGCAACGGTCGCCACTCTTTCGAGGATCTCGAAGGGCCCTACGAATCTCGGACTCAGCTTGCCTTTTACCCCGAATCGCATGATGCCCCGCATCGGCGTCACCTTCAGAAACACATGGTCCCCAACCAAGAACTCTAACGGTCGTCGACGAGTATCTGCATAACTCTTTTGTCGACTCTGAGCAATGTGAAGCCTATCTCGAATCATGCGGACCTTCTCGACGGCTTGTTCGACTAGTTCTGGCCCGAGCACCTGTCGCTCCCCGACTTCGTCCCAGCAAATCGAAGATCGGCACTTCCTCCCGTAAAGTGCCTCGTAGGGGGCCATCTGGATGCTCGATTGGTAACTGTTATTGTATGCGAACTCCGCGAGCGGCAAGTGCGTGTCCCAGCTAGTCTTCAAATCTATCGTGCACAGACGTAGCATATCCTCCAGGATCTGATTTACTCTTTCTGTCTGGCCATCGGTTTGCGGATGGTACGCGGAGCTAAGGTTCAACTTAGTGCCCAGCGCCGCCTGTAGACTCGTCCAGAAACGTGATAAGAATCGTCCGTCTCTGTCCGAAATAATTGTGGCCGGTACCCCATGCAGTCTGACGATCTCGTCGAGATAAATCTGAGCTAACCGATCGACGCTCCATGATGCTTTAATAGCGAGAAAATGAGCGGATTTAGTCAAACGATCGACAATGACCCAAATCGTATTATTCTCCCGCGACGTCTTCGGAAGGCCCATGATGAAATCTATAGAGATGTCATTCCATTTCCATACTGGAATGTCGAGGTTCTGTAGCTCCCCTCCTGGTCTTTGATGCTCGGCCTTCATCCGTTGACAGGCCATACACTGTGACACAAATGTCGCCACATCTTTCTTCATGCCGTGCCACCAAAAGGTCGTGCGCAGGTCCTTATACATTTTGGTACTCCCAGGATGCAACGAGTACTTCGTATAATGGGCCTCCGTCAGAATCTCCTTTCTAAGTTCAGTATGGTCCAGCACGCATATCCTCCCCTTCATCCGCGTCATTCCGCCCTCGTCCACCACAAAGTCGGTCGCCTTTTCCGTCGAAATCAGCTCGCGCATCTTCTTCAGGAATGGGTCGTCCTCCTGTGCGGTCTTTATTTTGTTGTGCAAGCTCGACTCAAGGTGCAATTGGGCCAATCGTGCTCCACGGTAACGGATTCGGAGTTTGATACCCATCTCCGCTAAGTCTCGCTGTATGTTACGGTTGATAGACAAGCACCCAGCAAACATTCTACTCAGCGCGTCTGCCACAACGTTCCCCTTACCCGGCGTGTACTCGATAGTCAGATCGTAGTCTTTGATGAGTTCGAGCCAACGCCGCTGCCGTAAGTTCAGGTCCCGTTGAGTGAAGATGTATTTGAGGCTCTTGTGGTCCGTATAGATGCGGCAAGCTACACCATAAAGATAGTGTCGCCATAGCTTCAACGCGAATACAATAGCCGCTAACTCAAGATCATGTGTAGGATAATTTTTCTCGTGTTGCTTCAATTGTCTCGAAGCAAACGAAATCACCTTATCCCTTTGCATAAGCACGCATCCCAAACCCGTCCGTGATGCATCGCTAAATATCTGAAACCCTTCTGGCCCGTCCGGAAGTGCAAGGATCGGCGCTGAGACGAGCTGTTTCTTCAACTCTTGGAAGCTCGATTCGCAGGCATCGTTCCACTCGAATGCGACTCCCTTCTGGGTGAGGCGAGTCAGAGGCGACGCAATTTTGGCAAAATCTTTTACGAATCTACGGTAGTAGCCTGCCAAGCCGAGGAAACTTCGGATGTCACCTGCTGAGGTAGGCCGCTTCCATTCGACTATTACTTCAATCTTCTTCGGGTCCACCGTGACGCCTTCAGCGGAGACAACGTGCCCAAGGAACGTCACGCTGTTCATCCAGAACTCGCACTTGCTTAGCTTGGCGTAGAGTTGATGTTCGCGCAGAGTCTGTAGCACCGTCTTCAAGTGTTCCACGTGCTCGTCCTTGCTCTTTGAATATATGAGAATGTCGTCGATGAATACAACGACAAATTTGTCTATGAACGGTCGGAACACCCGGTTCATTAGATCCATGAACGCGGCAGGAGCGTTGGTCAAGCCGAAAGGTATGACTAGAAATTCGTAGTGACCATATCGGGTTCGGAAGGCGGACTTCGGCACGTCTTCGGACTTGATCTTCAATTGATGGTAGCCTGAGCGAAGATCAATCTTGGAAAACACCGTCGCCCCTTGTAGCTGGTCAAACAGATCATCTATTCTCGGCAACGGGTACTTGTTTCGTACCGTGGCTTTGTTGAGTTCCCGATAATCGATGCACAGCCGCATCGATCCATCCTTCTTCCTCACAAACAATACTGGGGCACCCCACGGGGAGACACTAGGGCGAATGTATCCGCGATCTAGTAACTCTTGTAGTTGTGCCTTCAGTTCCTTCAGCTCTGCCGGCGCCATTCGATAGGGTACTTTGGATATCGGTCGGGTGTCCGGGAAGGTGTCGATGCTGAATTCTATCTCTCGGTCCGGCGGCATCCCTGGCAACTCGTCTGGGAACACATCAGGAAATTCTGCTACGACTTCAGTCTGGGCCGTGCTTGCAATCTCCGTTCTCGTGTCTCGAACTGATGCTAGGTATCCGCTGCACCCGGAATGCAACATACGCCTTGCCGAAATCGTCGATATCACCATTGCCGACTTTGATGCTGCTCCGCACGAATAGGAGAACTCGGTTTCGCCCGGAAGGCGGAACACAACTCTCTTCTCTGCGCACTCGATCGTTATGTGGCATGCACCCAACCAATCCATGCCGAGGATTATATCGTACTCCTTGACGTCGAGGACGATAACTTCCAAGGATAGATTCCTCCCTCCGATGCATATGTAACCATCCCTACAAATATGAGTGGCAGGCATATCTACTCCCGATGGAGTGCTAACGCTAAGATTCATATCTAAAAGTTGCATAGGTAATTCATTTTCTTTTACAAAGTCGACAGATATGAAACTATGTGTTGCACCCGAATCGAACAATACTCTAGCAGGCATATTTTTATAGAGTAGTATACCTGTCACGACAGTGTCGGACGCATAGGCTTCGTCCCGCGTTAGTGCGTAGACTCGGCCTTGTGCCCCTTGGCGATTTTGTGGGTTCGCGGGCACCGCGTTTGCGCCATGGGCGGGAGGCGCCCTGTTCTGGTTCTGGACGTCCCTTGGTGGATGTTGGTTCGCCCTCCCCATTCGACAATCTACCGCCTTGTGACCTAGTTGGCCACACTTGAAGCATCCCCCTCGGCAGTCGACCGCCAGATGTCCCATCTTGCCGCAGCGATGGCAACGTACGCCTGGGTGAGGCCTCCGATACTCGGTCGTGTTCTGGCACTTTGGCGCACCAGATCCTCCCGCGTCGTTAGGACGCTTGTTGAAGTTGTTGCGGATGCTTGATCCGCCCTTCTGCGACGCTCGACCGAAGACCCGCTCCATATCAAGAGCGACGTTATATGATTTCCTGTACGTCTGGCATCTCTGGTTCATGACGTCCCAACGCAAATCTTCGTTTAGGCCTTGTTGGAAGCGCTCGCATCACGCCTCTGCGTTCGGTAGAAAAGCCCCGGCAAACTTCGCTAGCTTCGCGAACTTCGCATCGTAGTCTTCCACGGACAAGTTTCCTTGCTTCAAGGACATGAATTCCTCTTCCTTCTGTCGACGAAGGGCACGAGGAATGTATTGCTCGAGGAAGGCCCGTTTGAACGTCTCCCACGAGATCTTGGCGCTGGGGTTGGACCCTTAGAGTTCCTATTTCTTTGCCTCCCACCAGTCGTAGGCCCTCAAGTTGAGCTGCAACGCTGCGCACCCGACTTTCTTGGACCCCTTGATGTTGAGGAGAGTGAACAGACTCTCAATCTTCACTAGCCACCCCATGACTTCGTCAGGCTCTGCTCGACCATTGAAGTCCGGCGGGTTCATTTTCTTAAACTTGGTCATCTTGAGCAGGGAGGAGGAAGACACATGTTTTGTCTTTTCGGCTTGCACTTCTTCTTCGGACATGACGGTCGTCGAGTTCTGTTGCGTCGCTATGGTGCTCACGATCCTAGTCAGGGCATCCACTTGCTTTTGTTGGGCGCTGACTTGGGCCTGGATCTGTTCCTGCAGCGGTCGTTGCTGCATCTCTGACTGACGTTGTTGGAGTTCCATGAGACGTAGTAGTCGCTCCATGGCAGATTCGCTAGGCGTCGCACCTTCGGTGCTATCCGTGCTAATCAATATAGGGACACCCAGTCTTTCCGTCATTCCTACAAAGTTGAGCAAACCCGTTAGTATTCTTAAAATATCTACGGGCTTATATGTATGGAACGATCATTTCAGGCCGCATATGTCGAAAAGCATAGTTTTTGAAAAATTGCAACGGCATCATCTAAAGAAAGTATTTTTGGAAGGTCCGAGGTGTGAACCTAGCTCTGATACCAACTTGTCACGCCCCGACTCGCCGAATCGGTCGCCATCGCCTTGACTCGATATAAATCGATCCCCACAGGTCGGGACGTGATGCCGTGCAAGTCTGAATGGACTTGCACAAGGCAAGGATGTGTAATTGAAAATTTCTTTTTGACTCGACGCGTTGAAATCTAACAGTGCAGAGAGTTGAAAACATAGCATAGGAAGAAACTTAGCTTTTCATTCATAAACTTGTAAAATGTGTGCAAGGTCATTTTTACATTACATATGTCGTTGCGGCTACATCTTTGAAACACAAAAGAAAACTATCGACAAGCTCGCCTTGAAATAATCCTCGACGTTCCATACATTCATGCCCCTTTATACATTTGAACAAAAGCCTTCGGTCTGAATTGGGCATCAAAATACTTCAAAATAGGAGAGCTTCGTGCCGCCTCCCGTTCTTCAGCTCCAGCTTAGTCTCGAGCTCCCGCAGCACGCTCGTTACCTGGGGAGTTGGGGGTTAGCACACTTGCTAGTGGATGGGACGAACCCACTCGTCTAAACCGACACTGCTTATTAAGGATTCAGGCATACGAAGTGATCTTTCTATTTAGAACTATATGAGTTGCATTTTATATCGAAGGCACATTTTAAACGATAACAACATAACCCATTTAAGAGCATTCATACCACGGCCGTGCTCCTTTCCTGCACAAAATATACATAATACTTACCACCTGCACAAGACAATAGGTGAGCATGCAGTCAATCCTATATGCGGTCATTGGTGATATCGACAGCATGAAGGACGATTACGTAGCCTTGCGACGCGCCCTCCAGTCCAGGTAGTGAGCCTAACTGGAGGTCTCGCAATGCCTCGCGCCGAAGCACGATTTCCATAATTTCCTCCTAGGCCGATTCGGTCCCAGGGCCCCGGGTACCGTCTCGAGGAAAGCTCACCTTGTGCACAAGTCGTCCTTGACCATGCGAATGTATGAACAGTTTAATATGTATGAAGTAAATTGCATAGCGTAACCATTATCGAATCACATAATCATTCCTACTCGCGCAAGGGTCCCTTCCCCCGAAACCGTACGTTCTGATTTAGCATCCCGTAGGAACCAAATTCCCCGAGGCATGACGTACCGCCACCAAGGTTTTCATCGTTGTATTTTGCATGGCATGAATATATTCTATCTCTTTCTCAGAACTTTATCTTTTCTCTACTTAGTGTGACTTATGGACTTAGAGTTAACTTCTCTAGGTTGATACATTATCCCAAGCTCTTTATCTTAGTGGCAAGCATACATCCCGTTAGCATCATCGATTTGAACGTTGAACTTTAAGAATTTAGTTGGCGGGAAGGAGTAGAAAAGAAGGGGCCGAAGAACCACCCACCTAAGGAGATTGCGCCGAGAGTAGGAGAACGCTTCGCGATGGTCAAGCGTCAGTTACACGAACTCCTGCAATGGCACGAGCATCGAATTAGAACCCTTCCTTCAATCCTTCCTTCAAAATTCCCAAAGGCGCATTCAGAAATCGACGCAAAAGCACACTATCAAATCTACGCAACAATTCGTTCAGAAAGCCAAGAAAACCAATAAAACCAACGGCAGACGGGTTGCGTCGCTCCCTTTAGAGTTCCTTCGCCAAGACGTCGCCTACCGCATCTAGGACTTATTCCAACAGTAGTCGATCCATTAGTTGGAACGGTACTCATATCACTCGTCTAAATCGATTTTATTGATGCCATGGTTTTTGATACCAAACTCGTCGTCGAGTCCGACTAGCCATCTATGTTCCCGACCATGTCTGGCTTGGCACGAGCCTATTACATAGTGCTTCACCCCAACGGGAGCGGGGCACTACAGCGCTCTACCGCCGATACTGCGACGTAGGCTGGGCGTGGCCCACGTATTCGTACCCGTATATCCGGGTGCGGGTCGTGACACGTTTTTAGTGGTGGCCCATGCAGGTCAGTCTTTACAATTAATGCGAAGTCGTGGTAGTACTTGAGCTTATCTGTACTACTGCGAGCCTGTCCTAGGATTAACGTTGAGTTATAGAATATTTTAGGATTTTTGTACTCGGTCACATATTAGGAACTCTTGGTAGATTCCAGGGATGACCCCTGGGAATCTTATTTCGAACTTTTCGAAACTCTTCCCATTCATTCCTGTCCGTCCTGATTTCTCAAATATTTGTCCGTATCAAACTTTATTCTTTCTTGGAATGAGTTTGTGGACCCCAGAGGAAAGGTATAAGTTGAACTTATATATCTTCTAGGTTGAGATGGAAATATGATTTGCCAGTCTCATATCAGGTTGAGATTGTTTTAGATTATATTCCAATGATTTCCTTTATTTTGACCTAGATCGTACCTTTGGGACTTCTTCTGAAAACTTTTTCTAAATCCTGTCTCGAAATCTGTTCTGCTAGTTTTTATTACTTATCCTTGATTCGTCGTTGAATTTTGAATCTTGATGTTCGTTCGTTGTTGACTTTAACCTTGTATCTAAGATCAGTTTTTATGAATTGAGTTAAGATATTCTGATAAACTTATTTGATGAGAACGATAAATGTCTACTTTATTTATGGAGTTTAGAATTTATCGCAGTCATACTAGCTAACACGACAAGGACGTGGAGCCTGATGTTGGATATACTATCCTAGTTATGAAATTTAGATTTTCTTGCAGCCATACCGGTTGGCGTGGTAAGGAATCTAGATGACATAATTATAGGGTGTATACCCAAGTTATGGACTCCATCGTTTATTGCAGCTATGCTTACTGGCGTGGCAAAAATTTTGGCAACATAATTTCAGGATGACGTATATGGTTATCAGATTATATTTTAAATCGGATCACTTTGTTATGACCGGATGAGCAAGAACAAATTTTTATCATTATCCTTCCCCGTCTTGGTTAACTCTGTCTATCTACAGCCTAACTAGGATTTCTTGACAGTATTGTTTTGTGTTCCAGCTTTTGTATGATTTGACTAAACTCTTCATCGCTAACCACTTGGATACTTCTTCTTGTCCTTTCCGATAATTATTGAAAGTGCCTCATGGGTTGATTCAGGAAAGGTTCGAAAAGTGTATTTATCCTTGTATTACGAAATCGGGAGTTTGCATCCAGAGAAATACTGGCGAGGCATGACTTCAGATAACGGCATCATGGTTAAATATGTTTCTCGAATTCTACTTGGACCACTCCCTAAGCATTTTGACTAACATCTTCTCCTTTATTTTGCAAAAATTGTTTGAAAATATTTTACGGATATTAGCCAAGTTAAGTTCAGGAACCTATATTATCTGGCGTGGCAGCTATGTACTGCAGCCATCTGTCGTATTATGGAACAAGAAAGTTAATCGCAGCTAGATGCACACTAGCGCGATAGTAACTTCATGTGACATAATTACGGAGGTATATGGTTCTTGAGTTTTACTTCGACTACGTCCTATGTATTTCGTTTGGCCTCATACTATTCTTGGAAATATTTCGATAATCTTTCATGTCTTGCTTGACCCTTACCTTGTCTGAATATTAATATGGATTGCTAGACCCAGTCTTAGGCCATGTTACCTTCTATTTTGATGATTGGATAGCCAGACCTAGTTAACAGATTCTGTAGTATAACTATAATATGTTATTATGTGTGATTGTGAAGAGTATATTTTCTTGGGGATTCATTGGGTTAAGCTTATAGGACAGATATGACTGACTGACTATAGTGGACTTAGAAACCATTAAGAATGATTAGTTTGATAGTATAGATTGGTTTTAAGGTATCTAAGAAGGAGTAATGAAATCTTATATTTAGTAACTACGGATTTAGGACTAGAATCTTGTGCTTAGATTTGAGGGTTTATATTCAGGAGTTCTTGAGTAAAAGAGAGAAGGCTCAATGCCAAGAATAGGTTTTGAATGTATAATTTCATGGAGCTTGTGATTAATAGGATAAAGATACTTAGGACGGGATAAGGAAGTAAACAAATTGCTATGAGATTTGAATTTTGGTTGATGGCCAAGTATTGCTGATATATAGTATCTCGAGGATGACCTATATTTTAGAATATATATAAAGGTTCTTATTGATATGAAGATTCTTAGGGGTAAAATGACATAGTTTTTATGGAAGAAGCTTGATGAACCTGAACCAAAATACCTGTAGAGAAAAATAACATAGATGATCACAAGGGTAGCAGATTTAGTACTGTAGCCATAGCAGTTGCATGTTTTAGCTTGACCTATTGGATGATTTTAATTTCGAGGACAAAATTTTTATAAGGTGGGTAGGATTGTAAGCCCCTGAATTTAGGGCTTATTTTTTTTTCTTTCAATTTTATAAATCAATTATTTTGAATAAATATTATTATTTGATTATTATTTGATTTAATGCTCTTTATCGTGACCTGGATTTCTAGAGCATCAGGGATGCCAGTCTCTGGAAACTTTCTTCTTGAAGTTTGTAGTAGACGAGGTTATCTTCATGTTCATATATCGTGTCCCACTCGAACTTGCTCCCTTGTACTCTTTTTGCTTCGCGCAAGTTCGGGTCAATTTAGACCATTTAATTAATAATTGATTTTCTACTCTTTTCCTTGATCATTATATGCACGTTACTATGACATTTAATTTAGGAGCACCAGACCAGTCTTTTTCTCAGAACCAACTTGTCATGCCTGATCTACTCGAGACACTCTTCGCCCATGACCTTCGTGTCCCACTCAGACACACCCTCTTGTGCTTCATTTTCTTCGCACAACTTTCGGGTCAATTTAGGCCAATTAATTATCTACTGTAATTTGTGACCTGACTTCCAATTTAATTTCGGGACCCGACATCGACCCAACCTAGTCGATCCCAAATATGGACATGGCCCACATTGAGCCTACTAACCGCCTGACACTTGTGTCCCATTTATTTGAGTTCCCGCATGTTATTTATTTGCCCATGATTATAAATACCCATTTTAATTCGAATATTGCCCCCTGTCCAATTTTGGCCGACCCGGCTCGACCGAACCCGAACCCAAGCTCCATATTGTTCTCTCGTGACTGCCCAAATATCCCACATAATTTTTCTATTTTTCCTATTTTGAAAATATCTATTTCTCTCTCTCCATGTGTATATATACATATATATATATATATATATATATATATATATATATATATATATATATATATATATAATCTCTCTCATCCTCACCTCACTCTCTCCTAACCCCCCTATGTCTAGCCGACCTACACCCCTCTCTCATTCTCTCTCTCTAAATATCTTCTTAATATCACTCTCTCTCTTGTATATATATATATATATATATATATATATATATATATATATATATATATATATATATATAATATATAAATATATAAATATATAAATATATATAAATATATATATATATATATATATATATATATATATATATATATATATATATATATATATATATATACAAAAAATATATATATATATATATATATATATATATATATATATATATATATATATACACATATAACTTTCTCTCTCTCCTCCTTAAAATATCCCACACCCTCACTCATCACCATCAGCCCCCTTCAAGTACACGAGCAGCTCCCCTCTCTCCATTTTCTCTCTCCCCTCTCTATCTAATAATATCTCTCTCTCTCTCTCTCTCTCTCCTTATATAATATATACACCCACATATGAATATATACATTATATATATATATATAAACCATCTCTCTCTCACTCACTTTATCCATCACCACCCCCTCCGGTACGAGCACACCCCCCTCCCATCTCTATCTCACTTTCTCTCTCTCTTTTTCACACACTCACACATACATATTCTCTCTTTCTCTCTCATTCCCATTACTCTCCTTCCCTCCTCCTTATTCTATGCATAGCAGCAGCTCCAAACCATGCCATGGCCGACTTCATCTCCTTCCTGGCTGAGCACAGCTCTCAAGCTCCTCCCCGACTTCCCCTCTCCTCCTCCTAGCCCCTTCACCTCCATGTTGAGAACACCCCCTGTCACGACCCGCACCCTGATTAGGGGCACGAGAACGTGGGTACGTCCAGCCTACGCCGCAGTGTCGGCGGTAGAACGCTGTATAGGTCATCTATAACATCTAACATCTAACAATAAGATATATAAACCTGTCATCTCCGTACGGAGGTATAACATAACATCTCAACTCTATATTTTAAACACAAGTCTAGGAAAGATAGAGCGTGATATGGAATCAGATAAAAGAAAGGAAATAAAATATAAATAGAGTTATCATACCACACAAAGTAGATGTCTAACACAAATAATACAAGTCCTGAAATATAACTAAGCCACAACTAACAATCGGAACAATCCGATACAAACTGAAAGCTGTAAATACTAGACTAGACTAGACACCCTCTACTGAGCTAGATGCTCCTCAGGCTCCTGAAGGTCACCCTCATGTGTCCCATAGAAGGTAGGACAGTCACCATCATCATCTATAATATTTTCAACAGGTCCAGTCAGGACAGAAACGAGCACAATACATCTCACGCAGTTCATATCATGTTGGAAAATGTAAAGCATGCAAAGAGTAAGATACATGGACTGTAAAGAAATATATATAAAAACGAGAGAGATTTGATAACTGAAAATATCTATATATATGATAAATAAAAACTGTAGGTAACCTATGATTTAGAGCATGATATGGTTATATAAACGGGTTAGGATAATGCAAGGGTAACTCCATCATACGTGAGTGTACCATGGACATATACATGATTTTACAAGATTTCACAATATGGGATTTTGATCACATAACCATTTTCTACTCACCCTCCCCAATCAATACACAAGGATCCAGTCAAGTTACGTTACCTTGCACAAGAGATTTTTATCATGTTTGCTCACGTGATCATGAGAGTACAAGATTGCACAAGAGTATACATGAATAGAGGTGTACATGAAATACAAGATGTTTGTGAAAAGCACATGACAACTGTATTTGATGCACCCCGAGGGGGATAACATAGCATGACAAGATCTATATAGTACCAATCCGTGATAATAATGTGACAGCATCATGTAAAGTAATCTAGAGCAAGAATATAAATTCTAACAAGTATGAAATGATCAGAGAATGTACTCGCTTGTCACCCTGTATGACTGATATGAATAGATGTCCGAACTGGTGTCACAGAGTCCTATTTAGAGTAAAACAGGTCACAATATATCCACAATGGTAAAAATAGAGTATACAATGCATACTACATGATTCTAGGTCAATCTAGGCCAAAGTCAAACTTGGTCAACTCTAACAGTCAAACTAGGTCAACTTAAGTCATACTAGGTCATAAGGAGTCAACTAAGTCAAACAAGGTCAAGCAAGTCAAGGTTAGTCAAATCTAGGTCAAACTTAGACTAACTAAGATTTTTTAGGTCAAGGGTCAACTCTATATGTCAACTCTATAAGGCTAATCCAAATCGTGACACAACTCCTAATTATCCCACTTAACCCCATACATATCTTAAATTACATAGGACTATCCTCATAACCATATGGTCAAACATAAATCAACTAGTTTAATAGTCTAGGGTTTAGTCAAACCTTAGTCATCAAGCCCTTTAAAGTCTATCCAAGCCATTTCTAGGTCAATTAGGTCAAGTTTGACCTAAGGTTGACTTTGGTCAACTCTAGTCAAACAAGGTCAACTACCTAGGTCAAGGGTCACTTGGTCAAATTAGGGTTAGCCCCTAATGGCCATAGGCTAGTAACTATGACCATAGGCTAATCACATAGGTTTCCATATGTAAACCTATATCTATACAATACAAGATCGCATATATATACATATCTATATACTACTCATATATATCAATATATATATTTACACTATATATAATACATATATATAACATACACTCATACATATATATACTAATATGTATATATATATATATATATATATATATATATATATATATATATAGATAGTGAGAGAGGGAAAGTGATAGTGAGAGAGAGAGAGTAAAAGGGAGTGAAGGGTTAGGGTTAGGATTAGGGTTAAGGGGTTTAGGGTTATGGGTGTTTGTGGGTGTCAAGACAGCAAGGGAGGGGGTTAAACTCAGAAAATCTAAGATTGGGACCACACAAACACACTCACACATTACATATATATATATATATATATATATATATATATATATATATATATATATATATATATATATATATACACACACACACACACCTATACATACCTATATATATACATATATACACTCACATACACATACACTTATACCCACACACCCATATACATATATACTTACATATACAGTGTATATATACATAAATACGCATGTATATATACATAAAAATCAATTCAAAACTCAATTTACAAAATCTGGAAATACACTAAAACTGGGAATACTGTGCAGTTAACTGGGTTTGGGGAAAAACCTAAATCAAACCCAAAACCTAGCTAATACATGAATACAGTGGTTGGTTGTAAGCCCCTGTTTTTCAAATTTTTATTTAATTATTGTTTATTAATTTTTAATGTTATTTTTAGCCTTAAAATAATTAATTAGATTTTTAGGAATTTTTCTAGAATTTTTAAATGAATTTTAAATGAGTTTTAAATGTTAAAATACCATTTTGCAATTTCCTAAAATGTTTTAATTAAGTTTTGCAATTAATTAGATTGTTTAATATCGATTTGCAATTTCCAAATTGTTTTGTGCAAATTTTATTTGCACATAAACAGTGCGGGATGGGTTATGCAAATTTGATTTTGCATTTAAACATTGGGGGGGACCTAATTGTAATAACCTAAACCTAGGGGGCCTTTATGCAATTTTGCTTACCTGTCCCCGACGACTCGGCTGGCCGACTGCCATGCCGACGACGACCAACCCCGATCTTTTTCGCCATTTCCGGCTGCCCCACGTCGACGACCGACCTCCTCTGCCTATAAAACAAAGCCCCATCTCTCCCCAGACAAAACCCTAACCCTAAAATTCCCCCACGGCCTTCTTCTTCCCCACTTCTGTTCACCGAAACCCTAGTTCCGGCGACCACCCTAGCGCCGCCCCACCGTCCATCGTCGTCGATCGCCACCACCACCAATCACTCCGCCTCGACAAGCCGCGTCCAGCGCCACCCAAGCGCCTTGACCACGACGCCCCCAGCCGCCGTTCGCCCCCTCGACTTCCACCCCTCAGCCGGACACGAAGGTAACAAATCCTTTCTCTGTGTCGTGCGTGTCCCAAACTGAGACACGAGACTCGCCTAGACACAGGGGACATGACTGTCGTGCTGGACACGTGTTAGCCGAGTCGTACGTGTCGTGCTGGGCACGGACACGTCGACTCTGTGTCAGATTTCAACTTCTCGTGTCCTGGACTGTATGGACACGAGACGAACTGTAAACTAGACTAACGGGTTTGGGCTTTGCTTAACGGGTAAAAACCCATTTAATTTCTGTGCTAAATAAATCTAAACCTAACCCTAACTCTAACACAAAGCACGGGCCGACCCACTGGCCAGCCCGAACGAATTAAACCCCCCCCCCCCCCCCCCCCCCCCCCCGCGCAGCAGCTCGGGTTCGAGCTGTGCTGCTGTTGTTTCTTTTTCTTTTCCTTTTCTTTTCTTTTTCTTTTCTTTTTTTTTACTGTTTTTATATATATATATATGTATATATATATATATATATTAGTATATATGTATATATACTGTTTTAACAGTATATATGTATATATGTATATGTTTTATAGTTAGTAAATTATATGTTTATATATGTTAGTATTTATATATATATATACACATATGTATATATGTATATATTTTCTTGTGTATATATTATATATATATATATATATACTTTATAAATTAAGTATTTTCTTGTGTATATATATATGTACTTTTGGCATAGGTATGTATATATTCATTTTGTATAAAATTTACCTTATTAAAATAATAATATTACCTTGGCTATTTTCAAATTGTATTTTTATTGTATTTAAATTACTGCAACCATTTGGTGTCCAAGCCTAGCATGGGTATTTGGGCTCAAATGTGTTTTCACACATTCAAGACCTGTACAAGTCATATTGGACTTGATTCATGGCCTTGGGTCCTGTATTTGAACTTTGGTTCAAATTATATACATGGACAAAATACGCAGATAATTAATTATTATGTGCATAGCTGTTTTTGATTTTCTAAAAATACTTAAAGTATTGCTAAAATTATGGAAAAATAGTTTTTAGATACTTTGTTAAGTTGGCTAATTTAGTATAATTTTTGTAGTATTTAATTTACTGTTTTGCTACTAGTTTGGCATATGAAACCAAAACTCACTTTCTGTATACTTAGGAAAACTGATTTTTATAAAATATTTGTACTGGTTAATAAATTCCAGAAAAATTATAATAAATTTCTATAGTTAGCAAGGATCGTTTTGGTACTTTGTTTTATGCAAAACTAGGCTTTTTGTCTACTTTAAGAATTGTTAGAACACAATGATCTTTTGATTTATTTATTAATTAATTACGACTTGTAGCTTTTTATGTTATTTGCAGTTTTAGTCGTGTTGAACCCCGTCCCTCACTAGTGTAAAGACCCTGAAAAGTTAGTTAACATAGTGTGTCACCCCCACATTGGTCTCCTAGGCCAAGTTATTATTTTGGCTAGGTGCCCAATCACAAGTCGTGTCACATCAGTTTAGTGATCTAGTATTTTAGCTTAGTGTAAAAGCTAAGTTATTGCATTTATTTCTACAGTGACGAGTTACTGGACATCCATAGCATTGTTATCGCAGCTTGTTTTGTTTTGCTTTGCTAGAGGCAAGTACTTTCTACGAACTTTACATATTGTCACATAAATGAACTGCAAACCCCACCATGTTATATGCTGATCCTTGGGGTAGCAAGTTAGACCCTTTACATGTTGTACTTTCAGTTACTACCATGCTTAGAACAGTCTTGATGTATCTCTCACATGATTAGAATATGGGTATGGGGAAACTGATAGTATTGTACGTGATCACGACCCCCCTACAGTAGCGAGCTCGGTCGCATTTTATATGCATTGCCTTGCCGCAGGCCATTACCCCGCATGTCTGTACGGATGTACATTTATGCTTGTTAACTTGTACGTATGTATATTTCATTATGTGCCCTCCAGCACATTGTACATCTATTGACCGATCACGTACTTGCTACAGTTTTAAACATTACATATACATCTGTCTTTATGACATATGTGTCCTTGCCATGATAGACTATGTGATGCCATGCTTTCCAGTTATTTCTTACATGTTCATTCTCATGTTCATTTCCATGTTTCATATGCTAGTTTGCTAGATTTAGTACTTGCTCCCGTCCTGACAGGATAACGTTGTAGGTGTCCTTACTGAGGAGGAGTTACTCTGCGACTCATACTATGGAGTTACTACCGAGGACCCGGCTCTGCTTTACGAGGATGTTCCTGCGGAGAACCTCGCCTAGTTGTCTTTTTGTTTACTTAGACTTTTGAGAGTAGACATGTATTAGACTACATCATTTGTAACTGGACATGTATCCAGTTTTACATTTCAGTTTACTTGTACTTAGATATTTTACTATATACGACGACTTTTGTGTTTGGAGCATTTATGATTCTTCTTCACTTATAGAACTGTTAGTACATTTAGTCTTATCCTGTTGTCTTTAGAACAGCTTACTACGTTTTATCTCAACGTAGGCTGGACATGACTCGGCCTGGCCCAACAATTTGGGTAGCGGGTCGTGACATGTTTTTAGTGGTGGCCCACGCAGGTCCCGACTAAATTGTTTGGTTACGTTATTGTACCAAACATGCCTGCAATTAGGAACTTAAGGTAATTAGACAACATTAGGAAAGACGCTTAGAACACTTAGAGGAATGCTAGGATTGCAACATAGGGAATACATCATATGTTTGCTATTATTAGATTTTCTTGCATATGATTGCTTGCTTTAAATAAGTCCTTATAAGTCTTTTTATGTGTAATTTAGATGGTGCTTACTCATTCGTCCCAGCATATTACCCCCGAGAATGGGGCCCTCCATATCTAGTCAGCTGACCAGTTGACTGATACTCCTCCATCTACCACATTCCCCCACTCCACAGATCCACAGACCCAGATACCACCTTCCACATCCCGGTCCCAGCAGGACCCGATACTTCCACCACCCCCTATCACTATACCCACCCAGGCTTCCGTCACACTCGACGGGAACCAGCTGCTCACACTGATCCAGGGGTTCCTAACAACCCATCAGGAGCAGACTACCCTACTCCGCCAGAGTATGGAGCATTCTGAGGGACGTCCCGTAGCCCCACCAAATGTAGAGCCACGGCAGAGAGCGGGGACGGTCAAGGACTTCATGGTTCTGAATCCCAAGGAGTTCTCAGGGACCGAGGGCATAGTAGTAGCTGATGACTGGCTAGATTCTGTAGAGAGGAAGCTTCTGGGAGTTAGGATGCCGGATGACCTTCAGGTCGAGGCAGCAGGATTTCTGCTGATAGACTTAGCCGGAGTTTGTGAGCCGTTGTTCGCGAGAGGTAGAGCCACCTGGGACCAGTTCAAGACCCAGTTCAGAAGAAGTTCTTCTCGACCACTGCTGGAGTAGCCATGGGGCTACGCTTCCAAACATCCGCAGGGGAACCGTTCGTTGACGACTATGCGGGAGTTCAGTAGCTTGAGCCGTTTTGCTCCTAGTCTGGTTGCTGATCCAGAGGATGACCCGTAGGTTTTGCCATGGTCTAGTTCCGACATTGGCATTCTTATAGTGGCAAATGGTACGACTGACTACTACCAAGCCTAGAGTTAGCCCGGACATCGAGGAGCGTCTTCTGTCATGCAAGAGGCCGCTCCTGTACATCATGAGGACCGCCAAGCGTCAGGCTTTCCCAGCAGAAAGCACCGGCGCCACCCCAGCAGACTTACCGTCCCTCTACACCATATCATCAGACCCCGCCAGTTCGAGCCCCGGACCCCGTCAGCAGCAGCAGAAGGGAGTTTATGTTCTTTCTGCGAGACCAGGGCACGACAGCACCATCTGCAGAGAGGTTGAAGCATGCTTAGCTTGTGGGTCTGCACCCATCAGATTCGGACTGCCCAGTAGAAGCCTAGAGGACCGCTCCCGACTCAGCAGCAGAGTTCGGGCAGCATCTGCAGCAGCAGAAGGGACCTCAGTGGAGGTCTATAGTTAGCCATTGAGCCAGCCGAGCAGTGTTTCGGAGCCGGATTACTAGCTGACGTCATCACAGGTCATGTTTATTTGCATACTTTTCTAGCTGTATGTTTGTTTGATTCTGGTACATCTCATACTTCCTATCATTAGAGTTTATGCATAAACATCATCTAGTAGCTACACCTACTGCGGAGATTAGTAGAGTGATGACGGGAGGAGGACCAGTGCCTATTAGATCTATCTATAGTGTTCTATTTTTATAGCCGGGAGAGAGTTTAGAGGGCGATTCTTTGTGATGCCGCTCCCCCGGTTATGATATCATATTGGGATGGACTGCTTAGCTATGCC
>JANAVB010001991.1:0-17566 GCA_029216955.1 Iris pallida | reverse complement strand
AGAAGAGGCCAGGGAAGCAAAGAGAAGTCCAGGAGCTCCGGGCAATGTTCCACGCCCGAGAAACCTCTCAGGACCTAAAGATACGACAGCCGTATCCTGCTGCATGAAGAGATGTCCCCTTTCCTCCTCGATACAAACCATTCAACATCAATCCTTACGACGGGAAGACATCTTCGAGCCGATACATGACCTACTTCGAGGTCACAACAGACTATCTGCCGCATGACGACGCCATCCTCACGAGGTTGTTCATTGGGGCATTAGAGGGGGTCACATTCGACTAGTACCGCAACCTGCCGGATAACTGCATCCATTCCTTCACCGACTTCAAACATATATTCTTGGAGAGGTTCTACGAGGTAGGACAAGATGTGACAATGTCAACCCTCATAGAAGTTGTTTAAGGAGAGAAGGAGCTGACAAAGAATTACATTGAGCGGTTTCGCCAAACCGCGATGAAGTTGCCCTCCGATAATCCGGACTCTTCTTTGATTGAAATTTGCCAGAAGAGGCTGCTCCCCACAATCAGCCTTTGGATGGGCGAAAGTCAATTTAAAGACTGGAAGACCTTCATCATCAGCGCTACTAGCGCAGAAGCTAAATTGAAGAAGGCTCGTCAATTGGGATTGCATATCTCGGATGGGGAATACAAGGGCAAACGCCCTAACACCAACAACAACAACGGCGGTAATTCCTCTAACAATCGAGACACCAAAGGCAAGCAGGCTATGGTGGCCGACACAGCCCAGAAACCTGAACCAAAGCAAGCAGAGAAGTAGTGGCCTCAGGTGACCTATTCCTTCGAGGATAGCCATGTCAAGCCCATCTTAGACATGCTCTTACAAGGAGATAGAATTCAGCTCCCTTTGCCGAGACGTGAACCTCGACCTGCAGAGATGGAGAGCCCAAAGTACTGTCACTATTACCGCTATGTCCATCACGCTACACAAGACTGCTTCAAATTGAAGCGGTATATCCAGAACCTCATCGATTCCAAAGCTCTGGCCATTGATTTCGAGGAGGTAACGGTGGCTGCCAACATGGTGTCAGTCCAATTCGGTAGCTTCCCTCCAATAAGGACACAAGATGGCGTAGTCCCTATCCCCCGGGCAACAATGGAGGTCGCTAACCTTCCACCTTCCCGAGATCGGATGACTGGGATGGTGCCCCTCACCACGTCAAAAGGGGAGGTCATGTGGGTCCACCCGGACTTGGTGCCTGAAGTAACTCAGTTAGCACCATCCCCTACCAGCCAGAAGAAGGGCAGGAAGACTAAGTCCTGCCACATAATTTCAGCCGATATCGAAAAAGCGACATCTGTCGTTACCCGGTCTGGTGCACAAACTCAACCCATGTCGTGTAACTCGGCTGCAGAACATCAGCCGACCACTGCTGATGCCCCAGGACCTTCTCAGCCTCCGTCGGCCGATAAGCCTAAGCCAAAGGAGACCCACTTTGACAAGCCGCTCCGTAAAGATACACCCCAGGGGCTGGAGAGGCCCTACAATTTTGATATTTTGGCACAATTGGCCAACACGCCAGCCAAATTGTCATTATATGAGCTCCTGAGACTCTCTAAAGATGTTCGCATCATACTGAGCGAAGCACTCCAGAATGTCGACGCGTATTTCGCTCGGGTCAAGCTTACAGGGGAGAGCTTGCCGACGGATCTCCAGGACAGCGCTTGTACAGATGGCTTGCCCAACATTGTGTTCACTCTGCAGGATATGCTCATCAAGACCAACCTGTACGATCGCCCGCCGTATTACACTGGATACGTCGGCGACATCAAGGTGGATCAGATGCACATTGATCCCGATTCTTCAATAAGCATCATTCCGAAGAGCTTGCTTCATCTCCTGCGCATCCCTATGCATCAACTGACACCTACCAGTACCGCCATCAGCGGTTTCAATTCCGGGAGAAGCTATCCTATTGGGAAGATTCGCCTAAAATGCCAAATTGGTGACCTTCAGTCGGAAGTGACCTGCTATGTCATAGATGCAGATACATCCTACAACATCCTCCTCGAGCGGCCGTGGATACACGATTATATGATCGTGCCCTCCACTTTGTACCAGTGTTTTAAATATATCAACAAGCACGGATTCGTAAAGATGGAGTTCGCCGACATCGATCCCTTCAAAGGAGTTGAATCCTACTATTCTGATTCCTGCTTGTACGAGAAATCCAAAAGGCACCTGATCAAAGAGGATGCTCAAGAGCAGATGGAGGCTACAATGGGATCGGAAGAGCCTCTGAAGATCCATCTCCAACCCCGTAAATCAGGAAGAACTGTGCCGCTTGTAGCCACTCTCCGTAAGGAAGCAACTAGTCTCCCAGTGCTCACAGCACAAAAAGAGCAGATGGTTATCCGACTGCCAAGGTCTGGCCAAGGGCCAAGATCTACTATGGAGCCACTGACAATCAAACTGCCAAGGGCCGACCAACAACAAACAGAATAGATCAATTCTTCTGTTAAGCCGATGGTCATTCGTCTGCCCAAGACAAGCCGACAGCCGAGCGCTAAGCCAGGGACTGCTAGTGAGCCAATAACTCTACGTCCAACATCAAGCGCTAAGCTAGGGACTGCTAGTGCACCAATGACCCCACGTCCTGCACCACCAGTAGAAGCCCTGATGATCAAGCTGCCTAGGTCATCATCCTAGTCTTCATTAACACAGGGTGTGGCTGAAGAGGAGCTAGAGCTAGCCAAGTATGTGGCTGCCCACACTGATGTTCCTTCTGTTGATGATGTAATACCACCTGAAAAGATACCTTATTTTATCAATAAAGGTCTATCTTTGAACTACCTCGAGCTGAATAAGCTCCGTTTAATGTATGCTATGGAACACGGTATAGGCACCAACTTACACACACAAGTGACAAATGTCTATATCGCGAACCAACTTACTCCCGTGGAGGGCGCTTGCTTCATAGTCCCAGGAGAAGACCATCCAATAATCTTCGGCCGAAAGAATGGTCAACAGTCCTTCAGGCCAGAAGAAGTCGATCTCGGACCCGACTTCAGGAGGCTGCCCCTTTATCTGTATAGCTCCCGATCCAAGTACCTCATACAAAAATAGGGGTATGATATGGAGACTACACCAGGCTTGAACTACGACATCGGCCGACGATTACCTTTGCAATTGCCAGTCCCGGCTGGAAAACTACGAGATTATTACAAAAAGACCGGACGTGGTCTAGGCTACGTTACACCTGCAACAACTCCTGAAAGCTCTGATGAGGAATGCGAATGGCATTCACATTCAACCGGATCGCCCACTTCTGATTCGGATGTCAGCATCCGGGAAGTACTCAGGCAAACTTGGTCTGTCAATATGGCGTTTGCTGACGCCTATGAAGAAGACGAAGACGTACCTAAACTTCTCGAGTTAGAGCCTTCGGTACAACAACTAGATGCATAGTGGGAGAAGCGTTTCGAACGAAGAGATCCCCCTACCGAAGATGAGGTTATGCAAGTTGACCTCGGCGACGAATCCTCTCCAAAGCCAATCTTCGTTAGCAAAAGTCTGACGGGCGAAGAGCTGGAGTCACTTTTGCAACTTGTTAGAGAATATATTGACGTGTTTGCTTGGAACTATGAAGACATGCCAGGGCTAAACCCCGAGATTGCACTCCATAAGCTAAATATTCATTCGGACGCAAAATCGGTCAAGCAACAGTAATGACAGTTTCGCCCAGACATCATGAACTTTATCGAAGCTGAGGTCAACAAACTAATAGCCAGCGGCTTCATCCGTGAGGAACAACATCCAGACTGGGTGGCCAATATAGTACCGGTCCTCAAGAAGAATGGAAAAATCAAAATTTGCATCGACTTTCGGAATTTGAACGAAGCATGTCCTAAGAATGAGTTCCCTCTTCCTATTACGGACATAATGATTGACAACACATGTGGCCTTGAGCGCATGTCATTCATGGATAGCTTCTCAGGATACAACCAAATCAAGATGTTTCATGACGACAAAAAGCATACATCATTTCGAACGCCAACAGGTGTGTACTGCTACACAGTCATGCCTTTTGTTTTAAAGAATGCTGGCGCCACATATCAACGAGCCATGAGTGTCATCTTCAGAGATCACCTGCGTAAGACCGTAGAGTGTTACGTCGACGACATTGCCGTCAAAAGCCGCTCTAAGGGAGATCATCTGCACGATCTGAGGACAGTATTCGACCTGATGCGAGCACACAACTTGAAAATGAATCCCACCAAATCCTTCTTGGGCGTATCTAACGAAAAATTCCTGGGTTTTATCATTACCGCCCAGGGAATCCATATAGACCCTGAGAAGACGAAGGCAATTATGGAGATGGGTCTCCCGAAAAATCTTCGAGAACTCAGAGGCCTTCAAGGGAGGTTAGCCTATATCAGGAGGTTTATCTCTAACCTCTTCAGGCGATGTCAACCATTCACACACCTCATGAAGAAAGGCATCTCCTTTGTATGGGATGAAGAGTGCCAATGTGCCTTCGACAATATTGAAGAGTATCTGTCGAACCCTCAAGTCCTGGTGGCCCCGGTCGCTGGAAAGCCGTTTCTGCTCTATGTACGAGCGATGGAGCATTTCTTCGGTACTCTAATAGCACAAAACAATGATGTAGGGCATGAACAAGCTATCTATTATCTCAGTCGAATGATGATAGGACCTAAGCATAGATATACCGCTATCGAGAAGGAGTGTCTCGCTTTGGAGTTCGCCATTCAGAAGATGTGACACTATGTTACAGGACAGACCATCCATGTCATATAACGAGTCAACCCCCTTAGGGACCTCATGACCAAACCAGGTGCACTCAGCTCTCGCCTTACTACCTGGGCGATACTATTGTCACCCTACCACATGATCTTCATCCCGCAGAAGGCTGTTAAAGGTCAAGCTCTAGTAGACTTTTTAGTAGCCCATCCGGGTTCAGAGTCAACCAGAACATACAAAGAAATCCCAAACGAGGTTGCCAATTCAAGTATGGCTTTCCATGATACTGTCTGGCGAATGTTCTTCGATGGTTCTTTAAGAACCGAGCCCAAGGGCAATATCGTCGTTGGGGTCGGAGTGGTACTAATTTTCCCCTCCGGATTGATGATCAATCGGGCATACTCACTCACGGAACCTTGTTCAAACAACGTGGCCGAGTACAACGCCTTGGTTATCGGCCTTCGACTTACGAAGGAACTGGAGGTTGAGTACCTAGAAGCATATGGCGATTCACAGTTAATCATCAATCAGATCCGGGGTTCATATGGAGTTCGCCATGAAGACATGATCCCCTATTATCAGATAGAAATCGTCATCATTACGTCCCTGAAAGGGTTCTTCATAGAACATGTTCCTAGACTTTGAAACATTAAAGCCGATGCCCTAGCAGGTCTTGCCGCTTCTCTGGCGGTTCTAAATCATACTCATCACTTGGTTGACGTAATAGGCCATGAATTGGTTTGTCCTAAGAACAACGTCCAATTTGCTGTGAGTTATTTTGCTCTGACGGTCTACGAGACACAGGACTAGAGACTCCTATTTATTGACTTTGTAGTCTATGGTATCTTGCCGGAAAACCTGAAAGAAGCCACTTCTATCAGAAGACGTTCTCTCAGATTCTTATACGATACAGAGACAAAAATGCTATATCGGCGATCCTATGATGGGTTGCTGCTCCGATGTTTGTCGAATACAGAAGCCAAAGAAGCTGTACGCGAAGCTCACGATGGCATTTGTGGGGCCCATCAACCTGGCCCAAAATTACAAGACCGTCTTCGTCGGATGGGCTATTACTGGCCTACGATGGTAGCAGATGCGATAGACTACGCAATAAAATATAAAGCTTGTCAGGTCCACGCGGATTTCATACACCAACCATTCGAATTCTTACATCCAACTGTGGCATCCTGACCATTCGAGGTATGGGGAATGGATGTCATTGGTCCAATCACCCCGCCTTCATCCAGAGGACATCGCTTCATACTTACAATTACATACTACTTCTCCAAATGGGCGAAAGCTGTTCCGCTTGCAGAAGTGAAGACATCAAACGTGATCAGCTTCGTCAACCATTACGTCATCTATCGCTTTGGACTGCCTCGAAGGATTATCCACGATAATGGTCAGCAGTTCGCAAGCCATGCCTTCTATCGGTTTTGTGACAAACATCGAATCTAGAATGTTGCTTCAACACCGTACAATTCGGCAGCTAACGGTCTGGCTGAAGCATTCAACAAAACTATAATCAAGCTTCTCAAAAAGTTCGTATCCTCAAACAAATGCGACTGGAATAAAAAGCTTGGCGAATACTTATGGGCGCACCGTACTATAGTCCGGACAGCCACTGGAAACACACCATTCTCTCTGGTATATGGAAGTGAGGCAGTTCTCTCCTTGGAAACCCAAATTGCTTCACTCCGTGTCGTCCTCACTTACCGATTGACGACGGATGATAATTACCGTCGTCGGCTACAAGTGTTGGAGGCCTTAGATGAAAAGCGTCTGCTAGCTCAACAACAAATTGAGCTTTATCAAGCACGCATCTCTGGAGCCTTCAACAAGAAGGTCAAGCTGAGAACATTCCAAGTAGGCGATCTCGTCTTGGCAGTTCGGAGGTCGATGATTATGACTCACAAAACCACAGGCAAGTTCCAGCCAAAGTGGGAAGGCCCATTTATCATCGAGGCTGTATTCTCTAATGGTACATACCGTCTCGCAAAGCAAAATAGAGACTTACTTATGATGTCCATCAACGACAAGTTCCTGAAGAAATACTATGTCTAAACGATATCCGTCGAATCAACCGGATTGTTGAGTTATGTACCCTTAAGTACCGCTGAACTTACACTTTGGTCCTTCCAAATGAATCCATATCGCATCTTCTGGGTGGTAAGTTATGTATGATCATACCTCTGAACTTGCTTCCTAAAAGGGCATTTTCTTCATAATCTATTACCCGCGCTTTCTGTGCATAAAAAGGGTAGCAGATCCACAAAATTCATGAAACAACTACGTCGATGTCACCTCTGAGTTGTTTCTCTTCCATCACAAACAAATCACCCTTTACGTAGAACTTCCACGTCCATATTAGCTCTGAGTTCTTCTATGTATCCTTCGTTGAGTCCACTCCTGCCACGTCCTTATCACCTCTGAGTAGGAAGACTCCGTTGTAAAACCCTCATATTTACGACGTTCTTATTACCTCTGAGTAAGTATGTTGGTTTTCTTTCGACTTATTATCCGTAACCAAAACTAGGGTACACCAAGGATAATAGGCCCACAAATGTCCACAGTTGACCAAAAATGTCCACAGTTGACCACAAATGTCCACAGTTGACCACAAATGTCCTTTATTGACCACAAATGTTGTACTAGGCCCTCTAGTACATGTGTCTCTCTTTTTTTACTACCTCATGCCTCTGGAGCCCAGCTGCTCCTTGGCATTCTTTCGCCCGATACCAAGAACTTCCATGTCCACCTTACTGCGGAGTTGTCTAGGTATCCCTATCAAACTTATTATCCATACCTAAAACCATGGTATACCAAGGGTAATAGGTCCACAGAAAGTCCTCCAGTGGGGCAAATACTATAATACCAAAGATACAGTACAAGCACAACAGATAAAGGATGATGTAAACATAGGCATTCATTTAAAATCAAAGGTATTTCATTTTCTGGGACCACGCCCCTGTTAAAAATGGAGGAACATAATAATGAAAGAAAGAAAAAGTCGATTATGGTTCGGCAACACATCTCTCTGAGACGGTCCTTCAGCTTGGACGTCGACCGCTCAATTCTCAGGGTGGCCCGGCGCTCAGCCTCCTACGTCAACTTTTCTGCATCCTCCAGATGCGCATATGCCTGCCAACCATCTTTAAGTTTCTTCAGGGCATGGTCCAAGACATCTGAGATTCGGGCGACCTTGTTGGTCTCCCAGAAAATTAGCTTCTTTTCTTCGTGCGAGGCCTGGAGCTCAGATTCCAAAGAAACCAATTTTCTCTGAAGCTGGAGGATCTGCTCCTTGGTATCGGCTATCCCACGAGAGGCAGCCTCTTCCCGAGCGATACAATCCTCTCCTCTGCGGCTTAGCTGATCGTACTTCAGAGACAGATCATTGAGGTCCTTCATTACAGCAGGCTTGGACGTATTCCGTACCGTCCTTACCTTTTCCATGGCCGTTATAAGGAAGGCACGCTCCTGATCTATTGCTGAAGACAGATCGACTTGCCACAGTCCTTGATACTGAGCCACCAGCTGATCAGCTTCTACTAATCTAGGCTCCAGGAGCTCGAGTATTCCTGCCCCGTCGGAAAGTGTCCTGAGGAGTTCAATCTGGCCACGGGCACATTGACGAGCCAATACAAAAGATGTCCCCCTCTCCGGAGCAGCCTCGACCCCTCGTTTCAGGTGGCGGTAGAAACTATCGATCACGTCCTTCGACGACTCATCCAGAACTTCCGAAGAAGACGGTGTCAAAGAAAGAGTAACTGGAAGAGTTGAAGACGGTCGTGAGGAAGATGTACCAGAACTTGACGCCCCAATCACTAGGGTGATAAGTTTCGAGCGATAGGATGCTTGAATAGCAGCTATCTCCTCCTCCGCCGCCCGAAGGATTCGGAGGCTTGGCAGGGTAGAAAGGAAGACCTCTGGTGTTGGAGCCACATGAACCAAGGAGGGTGCAGGGACCATTTCTCCCCGCCCCGGCCGTTCCATTGCTTGTTCTTCTGAACTCGATCCGGCAGGAGGTTCCTCAATATGAGTTGGAGGAGGAGGGGGCATACTTTCTTCCATTACATCCCCTCTGGTGACTTCTCCCTCGACGATGTCCGTCGTCAGCGACGAAGGAGCAGGACCTGTATGTCCGGAGCAACCATCAATTAGCTTAACCCGAAGAATATAAATATAGAGCAAATGAACCTCCTAACTAGTCAAGACATGACTTAGCTTACCAGGGGAGGGTTGCTGAAGCTGAGGCTCACTTACAGCCACCGTATCTTCTTCAACGACGATACTTGAGCCGATTGCAGCTGCTTCCTCTGCCCCAGCCGCCCCAGAGGTGGATACAATTGGGTCAGCGTCAACCAGCTGAGGTTCAGCAACCTCGGGGACTGGTTCAGTAGAGCCCACCTCGCCCCGGGTTGAGATGTCGACTGCGGGAACCTCAGCCGTCGTCGGGACGACCCTGGTAGAATAAGTACGACAGTCATATCATTAATCAAGGCGGCTGGAGCAGGATCAACCTCAGAGGCGGCCGCCGGCTCTTTAATCAAGGTAGATGGAGCAGGGTCAACATCAGAAGCGGCCGCCGGCTCTGCGGAGTTCACTTCTCCCGACGCCTACAAAAAAAAAAGAAAATGATCAGATTATTTCAGAAAAGAAGAACAACAAAAAAGAGGATCGTAACTCAATTTACCTCCGAAACGGCATCGACGTCCTCACTTCCCTCCCTAGTGACCGGCCCGCTAGGCTTAACAGCAGCCCATTTTCGAGAATAAGTCATGCTGCCGACAGAGGATGAACGCCTGCTACATTTTTGTGAAGGACTAGGCGCAACAGGCGGCTGATCTACCACCAAATCGTCTGCAGGAGGAAGAGGCAAGTTATCGGGGTCATCCTCTTCGTCTGCATTGGTAGACTCCGAGTCAGATACATCAACCGTCCTCCCCTTCCTGGTTCTGGGCTTCTCCTCCAAAACAGTACCAATAATGAAGCTGGTACTTGGGTCAAAATCTCTTGGGGGCTTATTCACCAAAACATGGTACAAGGCCGCCATGTATAAAATGTGGCCTGACTCGTTAGCATCGGGAACGAAAAAGGTGGCACGGGTGTGAATCACATTGTAGTAGTGCCAAGCCCGAATGCCATCAAGAACGCTGCCTTCAAAACCTAGACAGGAGCTGGGATTGTCCAAAAATATTTGACTGTACCGAAATTGCCGAGAGAATCGGCTGGGTAAGTAAGGCTCCATGAAGACGAAATTGCGGTTGCAATACACTAGATGTACAGGGCGAATGTTATACAACCAAAGGAGCATCTTCTAGGGCAGGAATTTGGGAGACACAATACCATCAAGATGTACAGCTTTTACTTTTTCATCAGTAAAATAAGGAACAGACACAAAAAAGAAGTATCTGTCCACTCGTGCCAGCGCCATCCGACAGGCAGGCATAGTGGTGTACTCCGAGGGCATGCGGCGGTACTGATAGATGAAAGCATAATTAGCAGTCACATCATCCTCTGGGCCGGGCCTCATCAAAGACTGGTAATGCATTAACAGCCACCCCATCAGATAATGGTAGGGTAGCTCGATGCGTTCAAAGTCTTTCACAGTATCGCGAGCGATGACTTTGGACGAGAAGGCGCGGAGGCCACGATATACGCTGCATACCACGGCAGGGAGAAGAGCTAGTCTTGCCCCAAAGACTAGCTTCACCGCAGGAAGGATCAGGTTACGGCTGATTCTCTCAATAAAACCAGCCCCTCCTGAAACCACGCAGGTTCGCAGCCATACCATCACAAATCCCGCCAGAAGAGCCTTCTCGGACAACTTCTGAGTATCCTGATAAAAATAATTAAAAGAGTCAGATTGACTCCAAAATCTGTCGCTCGTGGTTTTCACCCTCTTGGCAGTCGACACCTGGTTCTGTACCTCCTCCCGGGTTCGAGGACTTCGGGGAGAAACCCGACTTGAGGCGCCGAGCTTAAAAAGGTAACTGAGCCAGGTCTTGGTATACGGAAGGTTCCCTTCCGAGCTATCGTTCTTCTTCTTTGACATCTGCTGGCACGTACTATGGTGGCATAGTAGTTCCCGTTAGACAGCCACAAAGCCCGAGAATCGTTGCTCCAACTCCTCGAATTCTTCGTTCGTAGGAGTATATGCCTCGAAAACATCGTCTCCCCAGGGCAGCTTGGAAACTTCGCGTATCTCATGGAGAGCGAGCCCCATCTCTCCTCCAGGTGTAAAGAAGGTCCCAGTTCGACGGTTGTACATTTCAAGAAGTGCCACGAACAGCTTCTTGTTTATGGGCAGACCGTAACAGGTGCTCCGAATGGCATGATACATGCCAATCTCGAGCAGGAGAACCTTGTATGTCTGCAAGATCCGTGAGGTCAAGTTGCTCCATGAAGGGATGGGGTTTATCCAGTTCAGTAGAGACAACCGACTAGTGGGGTAGGACCCCTTCTGAGCAAGCTGGTTCATAAAGTGTCAGCTTGGGAGAACCGGAAGTTGGGACCCTGAACATTTATAAAACTGCCAGGGCCCAACCCCATCACAGTGCGGCTGATCTGCATCTTGCTCGCAGCTATCGACCTCGATGATTTATTATAGTGGATATCCCCACGAACATACCTTGCTGGTTCACAGTCAGGGAGTCCACCATTTTCCTATCGATCGGCAGTATGTTGAACCAAGACAGCGGGAAGTGGCGCTCCATCTGAGGAATGTGGATCGCCATCCCGTTGGAGAAAAAACTCCAACTTTCAAAGATATCTAGAATATTGTGTTCTTTACAGTCAGGGCATCCCCAAAGAGGAACGCAAGTTTCAGATGTTGGCCCTCTAACTTCCCCGAGTTCATCGTGCCCGAAAGAAAGAAGAAGGATTGGTTTTTGATATCCCTTATCCTCTCCTCAGGTTGATCTTTGGTGATTTGGGCCGACACATAATCGACCACATAGTCGAATCTCACATCCACAACAAACTAAGCATGACCTACCAGAAGCTCCCCTGAAGGATTGACCGAAAACTTTACTGAAAAAGACAAAAGAAACAAGTCAGAAGATGGCCAGAGAAAACCAGTTAATGTTTTCTGAGCTTATGCGGCTCTGTTAGGTGGGTCTTCATGCGTCCCAGTTCATAAGTTGCTTATGCGATCACGAGACGTTTCTCATGCGGCTCGGTCATGAGGCGTCCCTCATACGGCTCGGTCGTGAGGCGTTCCTCATGCGGCTCAGTCATGGAAGAATTCTCATGCGGCTCGGACTAGGGACAACTCTCATGCGGCTCGGACAAGAGACATCTCTCATGCGGCTCGGTCATGAAGCAACTCTCATGCGGCTCGGACATGAGACAGATCTCATCCGGCCCGGTCATGAAGCAACTCTCATACGGCTCGGTCATGAAGCAACTCTCATGCGGCTCGAACATGAAGCGTACTCCATGTGGCTCAGTCATGAGGCATTTATGTAGCTCATGTGGCACAGCTTATACGGATCCATCATACTGAACTTGAGCAGTTCAATGAAGATGAAAAGCGCATTAACTATGCCAAAGTATTATAAGGAAAGGCCCGTACATAAAACATGTGACATAGCTATGAAAGTTAGGGTTTTAACTCATGCAGTTTTCTTCCCAAAATGCTCTTACCATCAATAGAAGGATGAACGTCGGGGTGAACTGAGATCGCCGTATTCGATGAAGAGGCAACTCCTTTGCCTTTCGCTGCAGCACTGGAAGAAGTCTTGGTGGCCATGGATGATCGAGAGTAGAGAAAACGACGGCTAGGGCAAGAAAGATTGAAGAAAGAAGAGAGCAAAGAACCTCTCTATTCAAAATTTGCTCGTACTTATAGGCTGGCAAGAGGCGTGTGAACCGATAGACGCTTCGGATTTCGTACTGCCTAGGAGATATGGCCGACCCTTGGGATTTTATCCCCTTTCATGCAAAAGACAACTCCGAATCAACCAAGCAAATCAAAAGTTTTAAATGCTGACTCTTGGGATTATATCCAAAAGACGGATTTAAATCGTTAAAGCAAAGAGGCAATTAATGTCGAAGATACGGGACGTCCATGTGGCATGAAAACCATTATGCGGCCAGAGGAGCCTATGGGGCATGAAGAGCTCGACCCAGTATACGGACAGAGGAGCCTATGCGGCATTAAGAGCTCGATCCTGTATGCGGCCCAAGAAGCCTATGCGGCCAGAGAAGGCTATGCGGCAAGAGAAGCCTATACGGCATGAAGAGCTTATGCGGACATATCCATGCTTATTATTCAAAATATTTCAATTTTACAAATTGAAAACTTTAAAGGGGGTCTTGTAGAAGCATGGAAAAGAATAGTAATTCTTATGCGGCCCAGAATCAACATGAAACTCCATGCGGCTCAAAACTTGGGGAATTTCATGCGGCTCAAAATCCTTGGGAGCTTCATGCGGCTCAGAAAGCTCCCTGCGGCCTTATGCGGTACAAAACAATCTGCCTATACAGCTGGCCATAAAACTGGCCATTATTACTCTGCCATAAAGGCGACATCTCTGACAGAAATAATGGCTCTGACATAAAGACGAGACGTGACATGCTCCTAAAAAGACGAAAAAATCTGCATGATATCTGGTACAGTTCATAAATTCCAAAGAAAGTTCTTTATGCGGATCGCCCATGCGACCTTCATGCGGCTCAGTCATGAGACCACTCTCATGCAGCTCGGACCTGTGACAACTCTCATGAGGCTCGAATATGAGACAACTCTCATGCGGCTCTTTCATGAAGCAACTCTCATGCGGCTCGGACATGAGACAAATCTCATGCGGCTCGTGCGGCTCGGTCATGAAGTAACTCTCATGCGGCTCGGTTATGAAGCAACTCTCATGCGGCTCAGTTATGAGACGTCCTTCATGCGGCCCGATCATGAGACACTCTTTATGCTGCTTGGGGACAGTCCTTCATGTGACCCAGCCAAGATACATCATTCATGCGGCTCGCCACATAGTGGCAGTTGAGACACGTGGCAGAAATTGACCAATTTATTAACAGTTCAGATTTCGTGCAACAAACAGATCATTATCAATCTTAACCAATCCCCAGCTTCCCACTTCTCAAGGCACAGTTACCAGGATGTGGTCCAAAATTAGCCACGTGGCTATATACCCCATTACTCACGAATTCCTATAAATAGCAAGGTGCTATTCCCTTGCATACACACACACAGAGACACAGAGATACACACAGAGCATTTCTTCACCGGAGCCGAGGTTGCGTTCGATCGTCCAAGGAGTAAGGCAGAGTTGATAGCACTTTTCCAAGCCTCTACCGTCATCCCCCAGAATCCTAATTAAACAATTGTACTTAGATTGCTTTTCCTAGGTTTTGTTCCTAGGCTCTCTTTTGTACAAGCGAGTTTGTAATTGTGAGTTAAAGTTCAGTACTCCTATAAAACCGTTCTATTCTTTGATAATCAATTGCAAACACGATGGCGACTCTGCTTGGGACTAACTTCTCTACTGTTGAGAAGTTGGTGACGCAATCGGACGCAGCCAAACTCGGATCCACGCAACAGATGCTGGTTGTTCGCTTCGACCAACAAGTGTTTGAAGAGATGCTCTCCGATGGGAGCGCTAGACCGATCCAGAAGCGAGCCGGTACGAAGAAGGCCCACAGGAAGTGGTGGCTCAAAACCGTTGCTCCTCCCCAAGCTCTGGAAGAAGTGTTCTCTCCTCCCCAAGATGGCGAAGAAGACTCACATGTGGCCCCACTTCAGGCCGTAGAGGACCCTGCTGCCCCCAAGTCCGGTAAAGGAAAACAGTACGATGCTGGACTTGCGGGAGCAAATGGGAACTCTATGCGGTCCAGGAAGAAGCCGCATAAGGGTGCCAGTCGCATGAAGAAGGCTCATGCGGCCACCAATCCCAGCCGCATGCAGAAGCCTCATGCGGCCACCAATCTTAGCCGTATGCAGAATACCTATACGGCGAGCAATTCCAGCCGCAGGGAAATAGCCTATGCAGCACCCAATCCCAGCCGCCGGCCATCTGCCCTATGCGGCTCGGCTTCAGTCTTCGACCGCCTCTCATGCGGTCCTAACATCAGATGCTCCAATGAAGATGTGCTAGACTCTGTAGAGGAATCCACGACAATCGGTTCCTTCTCCTTCCCCGTTTCTTCTGGCTGACAGCCCTCCATAGGGATTTGTTCACACATTCTACTCTTCGGACAAGCCGTAACAAGGTGAATGAAACATCGACATAATACACACGCAGGAGGTACCCACTCATAATCGATAACTTGTTCAAAATACTGGCCTGACGGCAGCCGATATTCAACCATCCTAGGCAAAACCTTTGACGCCTCTATTTCTACGAACACGCGAACATATGATAGCCTCGATCTCTGAGCCGTAACCTTATCTGCTTTAATTGGAAATCTAATCAGACTTGCCAGTTTCATAAGCATCAGAACACAACAATATCGGATGGGAAAATAAGAAAATCTGATCCAAATCGGAATCGTATGCAATAATTCTCGCTCACATTGAGATTCAGTCGTCCATTTCTTTACAATGATCAGCCTACTATCAAATGCCTTCCTGAAGAATACGGTCCACGTCCTCCTCTATGCCAAATTGAACAAAATAGATCCTGTTCACATGAGAGATGTCACGACTCGCACCCTATTTAGGGCACGAGCACGTGGGTACGTCCAGCCTACGCCGCCGTGTCGATGGTAGAACGCTGTATAGGTCGTCTATAAAATCTAACATCAATAATATATATATATATGTACCTGTTATCTCTACACGAAGGAATATATATATATATAACTCAATCACATTAATCTAAGGAAGATACGCACGAAAAGATAAAGATATGATAGAAATAGGAAAGCTGGAAATAGATACAAGTCTCAGAGTCACAACCAGAAGTTCAGAGTTTAAAATATTATACAATCCCAAAAATATATATATACTACAACCAAAAATGATAAGCTGGAACGCAGTCCAGTCAAACCTACTAGTCTAGATCCCTACCGGTGGTGCATCCTCTAAAGGTACCGGCTCCACTAAATCCAAGTGGTAATCTGCGTCTACGTCAAACACGTAGAAGGTCGGGTAGTCTGTATCTGAATCCTCTGTAAAACATAATAAAATTATCTTGTCGGAATATGAGCATGTACAAACGCTAACAGTAGTTCCATGTGAATTGATAAATTCTATAAGAGGCAGTCCATTGGACTTTTTGTCGAGGGCAGGATCTTAGGAACCCTATCTATAATAAAATACACGATGAAATATCAAGACTGGAATATAAACAGAATATGTAAATCTGGATATCATGTCAGGGTATGAAATACTGGAAATATAGAGCAGTACAGTAATAACTTATGTATTATGTAAACATAAACGGTGCCTTGAGATATTAGAGCGTTATGTGATCGGCTTGGGTCAAGATCAGGCTCTTCCATTTGATCGGATATGGTGCAAGAACAAGCGCATGTAAACCTGGAGATCAGACCGGCCAAAATAGAAAGCTATGGTGCAAGTAGTATCAGGTCAGGATTTATCCGACATGAGGCGAGGGTAAAGCTATGATGCAAGTAGTAACCATTGGGGTATGATCACATAACCTCTAATAACTCTCCACCCCTGAGTAGTATAATAAATCCAACCATGACATGTCATGACACGGGATTTAGAGAGCAGGGGGCCAGCCCACTCCCAAATCAGTGTCTATACACATACAAGAAACAAGATCGAACAATGTACTCATATACCAGGTAAACCAGGAATAACCTCTTATGACGAGATCTAACGTATACTAGTCCGTGTACCATCGTGTCGAGAATCAAGTAAGACACTATAACTGAATCGGATATAGCAGATATCAAGATAATGAAAACTATCAAAAAATGTACCCGCCTGCGGTCCTGAGCAGTCAATAGGAATGGAGGCTCAGAGGATAGTCACAGACCTAAATATGAGATATACATGACTTGTAGCTCCCCTTCCCAAAAATTTTGAAATATTTTTATTATTATTTATTTTATTTAAATGGTGATTTTTAGATTATTATAAATAATTATTTATTTAATTATTACGATAGATGATTTTAATCACGGTTAGAAATTTGAGTACAAGGTGACTAGAAATCGTGGCACGGATAGTGCAGTGGCGTGTTTTGACTAGTGTATTAGCCTTGGTAGGGAAGGCCGAGCCATAGTAATTTCCTAACTAGGAAAACTAGGCTAGGTTGCGACATGACCATTATAATAGTTTAATTATTTATTATTAATATTATTTGACGTTTAAGCGACCCGGTTTTACCAAAATAGCCTTGACTGGACCCGAACCAAGCCAAGCCCATGTAGTCATGCGGGGTCCAATGACATTCGTGTTATATATTTTGGTATGATGGTGTTGTATTCGTTTTAATGATCGAATAAAATTTTTCTAAGTATTTAATTAAATATTGTAAATATCATATTAGTTGATATTCAAGATATTTGATAAAAATGGGTCCTTGTAAATTTTGGGATTATTAGACTGTACATAATGGTATATACCATTATTGGTTATTAAATTTTGTTATATTATTATTATTTATATTATTATATTATTATATTCAAATTATTTAGATGTTTATTATATATATATTATATATATTGGTTATATTTTGTCGAATAAATGTTATATTATATTCATATTTCCATGAATAGGCCCTATACTAGAAATAGATATATTGTGATTTATTTAGATTTATGGAGATTACTATATAAGTATATATGAATATATAGATATATGGGTGCCTATTAAATAATTGTAAATATATACTCTCATTATTAATTATAAA
>JANAVB010001990.1:0-20257 GCA_029216955.1 Iris pallida | reverse complement strand
AAATGTATATATCTATATTATTATATATATATATAATATATTATATATATATATATATTCTATATATATATATATAGATATATATATAATATCTATATATATATATATATATATATATATATATATATATATATATATACTTAAAAAATATAATATATATATATACATTATGCTATTAGATGATATTTTGATTTGAAAATAGGATAATGATTTCCTAATAACAACTTTGAGAAATTTTGGAAATTTTAGTGTATAATGTAATTATAAGGATAAATACCAAAATAACATGTACATTAAATTTAGGCTTAATTGCTAATTGCTACCCTCAACTATCACACTTTTTCAAGTTGATACCCTAAACTTTTTTTCGTAACAGATTGACCTCAACTATTTTTTTTTTCAACTTAATACCTAACATTTTAAAAAACCCCAAATGCCCTTATCCTTTCCCTCCCTCCATCCCCTCCCCCACTCCGGCCCCCACCACCCCCCTCCCCTGCTAGCTCTGGCCGAGGAGGCAGCGCGGTGGCGAGGACGAAGCCGGCGCGGGGGTTCCTTGAGGCCGGGGCCGCCGGAGCCGTTGAAGCGGACGACGGCGAGGCGAGAGAACGCGGCGGCGGCGTGGGAGCCAGCGCCGCTGCGCCATAGCGCCGCCGGAGCTAGCAGAGGGGGGGGTGCAGGCGTAGGGCGGCGGAGGGGATGGTGCAGGCGAGGCGGGGCGGGGGTGAGGGGGGGTGCGGAGGGGAGGGGGGGGGGTGGCCGAGAGGGGGGGTGAGTGGTAGTTTTAAAATTTGGGTAAGGACATTATTGTCCAAAAATATCTGGGTATCAAGTGTTACAAAAAAAAGTTTAGGGTATCAACTTGAAAAAGCGTAATAGTTGAGGGTATCAAGTAGCAATTAAGCCTAAAATTTATGAAGTTTGGTAATTAACTATATATCTTGGTTATAGATTTTAGTTCATTGGGAGTTTTATATATAAGATATAGAAATGTATGCCAAAAATATTTAGTTTTATATGGAAATATTTTCTAAATCTTTTAAATATTATTTATGAAGGTCGGCCTAAAATTCTTTATTATTATTATAGATTTTTTGATTGTAGCGCTCTATATATAATTTTACATGTTTGTATATGTATGTTACCTACATATGCTTATATCACTTTGTTTAAGGCATAAACTTATATATATATATATATATATATATATATATATATATATATATTATATATATATATATATATAAAGAGAAGTTAGATGAAGTTTTCTACTTGCTCCAGCCCCTTCCAGGGGAGCCCCTAGGGATTCCCAGCTAGCCATCCTCGCCCATTCTGAGTTCCCGCCCGTTTTCTGCTGGTGACCGATGGTCCACACCTGGCCAGCGACGTGCTGGCGCTGGTGACATCCCCCTCCCGCCGCCCCTCTCTCCCTTCAGGCCTCGCTCCCCTCTCCGTACTCCTCAACCCTCGGCCTCCGCCAGCCATGTCCGACAGTCCTACTCCCCAACCGGACTCCGGCTCCCATCTTCCTCCGAGCAGGGCCTCTCCCAGCACCTTTTTTGCTGCTCTCGCCGGTCATCTTGCCCCCCGCTATGCTGATGGGAGTTCATCGGAGTTCGACACCCGGACGCTTCAGCCCCAGCCCCCGCCTATTTTTAAATTTCGAATGGAGCGTTGCTCTCATCGGGTGGAGAGCCCACCTGCGGTGCAGGTTTCGGGCCCCACACCGTCAGACCCCATTCGAATGGAGCGTTACTCTCATCGGGTGGCGAGCCCATCTGCGGTGCAGGTCTCGGGCACCAAACCATCAGACCCCTCGTGTACGCTACTGTTGGCGCTCAACACGAGGTGGTTATCCCTCTTTACGCGATCCATGCCTCGCGTAACTCAGTGCTTTCCCCGGTCATCCCGGATGGGACCCACACCAATCCAAGCGCTCTACGCAGCAGGGTTCTTATACGACCTTTGGCACTGCTCCCTACTTGAACCACCTTTATGCAGGTTATGGAGGGCCCTACCTCCAAGCTGTCACGACCCGTACCCTAGAGTTAGGGCACGAGAACGTAACAACGCCCAGCCTACGCCGCAGTGTCGGCGGTAGAACGCTGTCCTAGGTCTCAATGCATCTAACAATATAAGACTAAACAGTTTATACTCCCCGAATGGGGGTGACATAGCAGATACAAACTCAATCACATCTAAGGTAGAGCATGATAAGGATAGATAAAACATGAAATCCAAAAGAGATACAGGAGATAGAAGTCTAAGTGTTTAAGATACATAAACCCAGAAATACATCTCAAAACTCAAATACAGATACAGTAATCCACAAAGTAAATACAACTCCAGACAAAATGAAATAACTACCTAAACAACCTCTAATGTGTCTCCTCTAGGCTAGCAGGTACCTCCAGGCTATCTGTAAAATTTATCAACAGGTCCAGTCAGGACTGGAGCGAGCACAATACATCTCAACAGTTCATAGCAGGTTAGAAAATATAATCATGCAGTAAAGTAAGATACAAGTACTGAAAGAAGTGCAGTATGTAAACAGAGAGAGAAAGCTGTAATAGAAATATCTACTATAAATAAAGAACTAACATGTGGCTAGTGAGTCAGAGTACAATATAGACATGTAAATGGCATAGAAGATTCTGATAAGACACTATGGAAGAGATTCTGATAAGATACTACTTGGGTATTATTTACATGTCCATTTCTACTCCCCCGTACCCCCAATCAATACACAAGGATCCGGCCAGGTTATGTTATATGATGCTATGTAACAGCCCCCGAAGGTGATAGACCCCAAAGGTGATAGACCCCGAAGGTGATAGACCCGAAGGTGATACATAGTAGTCCCATAAATGGGATAAGGATTCTAGGAAGACTCTACGATCATAAGTGTATATGTCGTAAGTGATCAAAGAACCAATGAAGCATATGATACGCCATGTAAGTGAAACGCACAGAACATGTAGTACCCGATGCTCCATAAGGATAACATCTCAAGAAGGGATCCATATAGTACCAATCCGTGTGACCAACGTGACAGTACAAGTAAAGTAATCTACTGCAGGAAATAATTCTAAGCAGGATTTGAAATGATCAGAGAATATACTCGCCTCGATAACCTGAACAGCTGATAAGTATAGGAGGGTCCCACTGAAGCCACAGAGTCCTATTTAAAGCAATGCAGGTTACAAGGTGTTCAAGTTGTAATAAATGAATCTCTATAACCAATCTACATTATTCTAGGTTCTTCTAAGTCAAAACAACTCTAGGTCGACTCCGGTCAATAATCTAGTCAAACTAGGTCAAGTGTTGACTTACAGTTGACTTTGGGTCAACTGGTCAACTCTGGTCAAACAGGGTCAATTCTAGTCTAATATAAAGTATACTTCGTTATTTGTACGTCGAAACTTACGACACGTAAATCGAGATAAGAAGATTATCGGTAAGATTGATAATCTTATTATAGTGATCCACGTGTCCAACTTGTCAATTTCAGCGATGTGAGATCACTGGAATTGACTGATCTCAGTTTCGTTGTACTAATCCCGAAATACGAACATTATATGAATTCATTATTAATTAATTATAAAAAGGTCAAACTCAGATAAATTATCAACAAACATTGTCGGACGATGAAATGAACATCTTCAACGTGTCCAGAATGGTCAAATTAGCTAGGATAGCCTACCCAACGGTCCAATTTGGACACAAGGGTAAAAAGGTAATTTCGGGTCAAAACGGTGTCCGTGTCGGAGCCGTTTTGCACCGAAAAATGTGCAAGAAAACAAGTCAATGAAATATAACAAGTTATATGTCCACGAAACCAGAATGTCGATACGAACCCAACGGTATCTCCAGAATTGGATTCCGTTGACCCGATCTCAATTTGGCCCGTTGACCAGAACTTGGAATTCCGGTTTGCACGGAAATGCGTGCCGGAGCCAAAGTTCTCAAAACTCAGCAAATTATATGTCAACGAGTCCAGAATGGCGATACGAACTCAACGGTATATCCGGAATTGGATTCCGATGAGCCGATCTCAAAATGACCCGTTGACCCGGATATTGGTATCCGACTTGCACCGAAATGCGTGTCGGATCCAATGTCTACCAAAACCTAGCAAATTATATGTCAACGAGTCCAGAATGGCGATATGAACTCAACGGTATATCCGGAATTGGATTTCGATGAGCCGATCTCAAAATGACCCGTTGACCCGGATATTGGTATCCGACTTGCATCGAAATGCGTGTCGGATCCAATGTCCACCAAAACCTAGCAAATTATATGTCAACGAGTTCAGAATGACAATACGAACTCAACGGTATATCCGAAATTGGATTCCGATGAGCCGGCGTCAAAAAGTTCCGTTGACGCAGAATGTGGGACCCACTTTGCACCGAAAAAACGTGCCAGGGCCCACGTTCTCCAAACCTAACAAATTTTATATGAAAACATGCCAGAACGACGCCACAAGTCTAATGGTGGTGACAGAAATGAAATCTAGAGTCCCGTGTTCAAAAAATGGAATTTTACAAGTTGCAAATTACAAATTCGGACGACCATCTTTGGCGTCGAATTCAACCAATCAAACAAGCTCATAATGAAACGAAACTGGAGGGGTAGTAAGAGGGTTATACCAGCTTCGCACTGAAACTGGTAGCACGCCAAACGGAGCTGCGGTGGAGGGGATACAAGCTGACGAAGTTGGCCCTGCGAAACTGTCCAAATTTAATACAATTTAAACGGTCAACTTGGTGGCCGATTTTTATGTATCAAACCATAAAATTAACGGACGAAAATTGACAGGAATAAAGGTGGATATACCGAGATTGCGACGGAGCGAAGAAATTGCCGATCCAACGGTCGGATCTCCGAGAAAACGCGTGCGAAGTTGCTGCGACGGAGCGTCAAAATGAACTCGATGCCGCGCGCGTCACGACGGGAAGTCGTGCAAAACGCACGAATCGCCTCGACGACGCGTCCCGGAGGACGGTGGCCGTCAGGTAAGAGTTCGACGGAGTTCGCCCAGGGGGAGCACCCACGGCGGGGTCGCCGGAGCACGACGGCCAACGGCGGCGGTGTCCATGCCCCGCACGCACGCGCTAGGGCGCGCGGCTGTGCTTGCTGCCGCAGCGCGCTGTCCACTGGCTGCTGTTGCAGCTGCGCGCAAGGGGATGTGCGGCCTAGCCCCACCGGCGAAGGCACGGGGGCTGCGGCCAAGGGGCGGTGGCCGAGGAGGTGGTTGGGTGTGTGGAAGTGCAATGGTGGTGGTTCGGTTTTGAATGGGGAAGATGATGGATGATGCTAAGGAAGAAGGAGGAGGAGGAGGAGGAGGAGGAGGAGGAGAAGAGCTTGGGTGGTGGCCGACGGCTAAGCCACGCCGGAGTGGGGCTAGGGTCGAGTTGGTGTGTAGGTGGTCGGGTGCATGGGAGGAAATGGTGGTTGCTGGAGTAGAAAAATGTGGGAATAAATGAAGAAAGGGAGAGAGAGAGAATGAGATGTAATAAATGAGAGAGAGAGAGTGGGGAAAAAAGTTGCCCCATGAATTTTAGGGCCGGCTACATGGCCAGGGGATGTGGGGAAAATTGATTTAGGGAAAATTGGATGGATAGGATTAATTTGAGGGAAATTAATGGCTAGAAATTAAATGGGGAAAATTGGTCATTCTTATGGAAATTAATTAAATAGAAATTCCCAATAAATATAAAAAAATGTAGGAGAGAACTTGATATTTTTGGGCAAGAAAAATATGAGGGTGTCATGATGGAGGGCAACACAAAGCTAGACTGGACTCGGTAGAGCCAGATTAGATCAAATCTGGACATTGTGCAAAAATCCAATTAAAATTAGGTGTTGATGATCATGAGTGAATAAGTAGCACATGGGGATTCCAATAAATGGGACACAAGTGGCAGACGGATAGTAGGCTCAAAGTGGGCCATGTCCATAGCTGGGGCTGACAGGTTTTGGTCGATAGGGGACCAACAAATCAAGTTGGAAGATGAATGTGACGCCGTGGAGTGAAATAAAATTGGGTCACGTGTCGGGAAAGTTGTGCGAATCAAATGGAGTACAAAATGACGTGTCTGAGTGGGACACGAAGGTCATGGGTGACGAGCGTCTCGAGTAGATCATCAATGAGGAGTTAGTTTCAAGAAACTGACTGGTCTTGCGCTCCCAAATTAAAAGTCACGGTAACGTGCTAAAAATGATCAAGGAAAAGAGTGGGAAAAATAAATAATAATCAAATGGTCTAAATCGACCCGAAGTTCATCGAAGCAAAAAGAGCACAAGGAAACAAGTTTGGATGGGACACTATATACCATCATGAAGGTAATCCTGTCCACTCCAAAACTCATGAAGAAGATTTCCAGAGTTGAACATCCCTGATACTCCAAATATCAATGGCACAGAAAAGTACACTTAGGAAAATAACAGAATAAATTATTTATCGAAACCAATAAATCAGAAAATAAAATAAAATAAAAAAAAATCAACCCAAAATTCAGGGTTCTCACATCCTACCCACCTTATAAAAATTTCGTCCTCGAAATTAAAATGTCCACACTCCCTCTAGGTCAACCCCACAATAAAAGTCCCAGAACTTAAATAAAACATACCATCAAAAAAAGAACGGCATACAGGGTCATGGCATACGGTGGTAGTGAAAGTCTCATCTAGGTATACTAGTCATGCTAACTGAATCGGTCTTAGGGTATCAAAACACACAAGCAATCTAGGATGCTAAACGAAAAAGTTACAGAAATAACAAATCATCAAAACTGTAAGGCGATCTACCATCATATATGAAAACTGGTACTTATCAAAAATAAAATAAAGGTAACTACCAATCATCTGAAAAAGGGTACTTATTCAAGAAAAAAAATCAAAATCACTTTAAGGAATAAAAGTCAATCACATGGAAATCCAATCACAATATATATATATATATATATATATATATATATATATATATATATATATATAGAGCGCCAGAGAGGAAAAAACTAGCATTATGTGTATGGGAACATGTTCACATGGTTAGATAGTAGGCATGTGTGTACGTGAGTATACATGAAAGTGTATATGAGAAATTGGGTTTTAAAACAACGGCTATCAAGTTACACTAATCATGACATTTGGTTAAACAATCTACAATACACAACTTATTTACTCATAACATGCATGGCTAACCATATATATATATATATAAAGAGGTAGAGATTTAGTTATGTATCTATATACGTTATAACATGTACGCCTAAGCTCTATATATATCTATCTAGATATACAATCATAACATAGAGGGGAAGGGTTTGGTTACATGACAGTGTATACTAAGTTAGGGTGTGTGTGTGTGTGTCCTTGTACAGGGTTATAGCTTAGTATTAAAAGTTAAACCTAGTTTTAGTTCAACGTTTACATATAAAATCTGAAAACAAGCTAACATTTAAACCAGTGCAATATTAACATAATGCAATTTCAAAATTTAGGAATTTTGAAACATCACAACCAATCTCAACGCTCCCCATTTAACCTAACATGACATAAATGAAACCCTAACATACTATCCACACATTTATCTACGCACACAGTTCAATATTACATGTTAAATCTGAAATTTAACTAAACATGGAAATCAATGTAAAAATGTTAACATGTAACTAGTTTTCAGGATTTTGGAGAAATTTGAACATTAAAACCAACTCAATGTTTATCACAAACTAACATGTAAGAATATGAAACCTAACATTATATCCCTACATACAACAATGTACACAACTTTAAATATTATATTAAAGAAAATAAAACAGCAATTTAAACTAAACATTTGGAAACTCAGCATTAAAGGTTAATATGTACACATTCTTAAATTTGACAAATTTAAACACAAATTTTCAACCAAAATTCTTTTGAATTGAATCCCTACGTATAACATACATGAGCAGTGATGTAAACCTAAATAATAACATAAAATTTATATTTAAATTACGAATTTAAACATGGAAAAGCAGAGAACCAGAAATATTGGTTATGAAAATTTGGACATCAACAACATATCAATATGTATCTAGATATATGGAAAAATCAAGTGTAGCATGCATACGTGTTAGGCAAGGTGTCTGCTATATATATTCATATACATATTCTCATGTCCCAATAAGAAAAAAAATTAATTCTACGTTAAGACTAACATTTAGATTCCTACCAAGATTGCAAGCAGGTGATTGACGAAATCAAGACAGTTTTATTATCATTATTATTTAATACAAGGATAATAGCAAGAAAGAAATAACGCTAAAATCTGTTCTGCTTATCTGTTTAAAGAAGGAACGATTTTGAAATCCAGAGCTAAAATATCAAATCCAACATGAGGCCTTTAGCAAAATCATCGATTCATTGTATTATGAAAAACTCATAGCAAGAAGTTACACAAAGGTTTATGAAAACAACTAAACATACTCTTAAGTTAAATGACAAGAAACTAGACAAAACAACAAATAATAATTCTTTTTTTGAATGACGGAGAAAAAGTAGAGAAAATATGTTCAAAATATTTTAAGTACAATCTGATAATCATATGCGTCTATCCAAAATTATGGTACTCTAAATCCTCGTCATACTAGTAAGCAAGGCTACGATAATCACAGAGCCCTTGACTTATGCACATATCTCTAAAATTACGGTATTTAACATTTTCGCGGTGCCGCTAGCTTGGCTGCAAAAACCTTAAATTCTCACACCCGAGAAATATATCCAGAGTCAGACTATATGTCCTCACCATGCTGGCTAATGTGACTATAGAAGACTAGATTCCATAACATAGATGACCTAGCCCATATAATTTCATCTTGCCAAAAATTAAATTAAATCAACAAAGAATACCCAAAAATTAAATCAAATTTATCAACGAACATCAACTCAAAAATGAACAAAAATCCATCAAAATACAACTCGGATGCAACAGCTATCATCAAAATTCAAAATTCGACAATCATCCATCAAAATTAATAAATACAAACACGAATTCGACAATAATCTATAAAAAAATCAAATTTAACAAAAGAAAGTAAAGATAAAACAAATCATGGAAAAAAGAGAGTTTTCAAATCGAAGTTAAATAAGATTCTCACGGGTCGTCCCAGGAATCTCTCAAGGGTTCCTAACTGTGATTGAGTACCTTCAAAATATATTCTATTCCTACTGCAGGCTGTAGTGGTACTCTACTTCGAATACCACTACATAAATTCGACCAGCATGGGCCACCACTAAAAACGTGTCACGACCCGCGCCTTAGAGTTAGGACATGAGAACGTAACAATGCCCAGCCTACGCCACAGTGTCGGCGGTAGAACGCTGTCCTAGGTCTCAATGCATCTAACAGTATAAGACTAAACAGTTTATACTCCCCGAATGGGGGTGACATAGCAGATACAAACTCAATCACATCTAAGGTAGAGCATGATAAGGATAGATAAAACATGAAATCCAAAAGAGATACAGGAGATAGAAGTCTAAGTGTCTAAGATACATAAACCCAGAAATACATCTCAAAACTCAAATACAGATACAGTAATCCACAAAGTAAATACAACTCCAGACAAAATGAAATAACTACCTAAACAACCTCTAATGTGTCTCCTCTAGGCTAGCAGGCACCTCCAGGCTATTTGTAAAATTTATCAACAGGTCCAGTCAGGCTGGAGCGAGCACAATACATCTCAACAGTTCACAGCAGGTTAGAAAATATAATCATGCAGTAAAGTAAGAAACAAGTACTGAAAGAAGTGCAGTATGTAAACAGAGAGAGAAAGCTTTAATAGAAATATCTACTATAAATAAAGAACTAACATGTGGCTAGTGAGTCAGAGTACAATATAGACATGTAAATGGCATAAGAGATTCTGATAAGACACTATGGAAGAGATTCTGATAAGATACTACTTGGGTATTATTCACATGTCCATTTCTACTCCCCCGTACCCCCAATCAATACACAAGGATCCAGCCAGGTTATGTTATATGATGCTATGTAACAGCCCCCGAAGGTGATAGACCCCGAAAGTGATAGACCCCGAAGGTGATACATAGTAGTCCCATAAATGGGATAAGGATTCTAGGAAGACTCTACGATCATAAGAATATATGTCGTAAGTGATCAAAGAACCAATGAAGCATATGATACGCCATGTAAGTGAAACGCACAGAACATGTAGTACCTGATGCTCCCTAAGGATAACATCTCAAGAAGGGATCCATATAGTACCAATCCGTGTGACCAACGTGACAGTATAAGTAAAGTAATCTACTGTAGGAAATAATTCTAAGCAGGTTATGAAATGATCAGAGAATGTACTCGCCTCGATAACCTAAACAGCTGATAAGTATAGGGGGTGTTCCACTGAAGCCACAGAGTCCTATTTAAAGCAACACAGGTTACAAGGTGTTCAAGTTGTAATAAATGAATCTCTATAACCAATCTACATTATTCTAGGTTCTTCTAAGTCAAAACAACTCTAGGTCGACTCCGGTCAATAATCTAGTCAAACTAGGTCAAGTGTTGACTTACAGTTGACTTTGAGTCAATTGGTCAACTCTGGTCAAACAGGGTCAATTCTAGTCTAATATAAAGTGTACTTCGTTATTTGTACGTCGAAACTTACGACACGCAAATCGAGATAAGAAGATTATCGATAAGGTTGATAATCTTATTATAGTGATCCACATGTCCAACTTGTCAATTTCAGCGATGTGAGATCACTGGAATTGACTGATCTCAGTTTCGTTGTACTAATCCCGAAATACGAACATTATATGAATTCATTATTAATTAATTATAAAAAGGTCAAACTCAGATAAATTATCAACAAACATTGTCGGACGATGAAATGAACATCGCCAACGTATCCAGAATGGTTAAATTAGCTAGGATAGCCTACCCAACGGTCCAATTTGGACACAAGGGCAAAAAGGTAATTTCGGGTCAAAACGGTGTCCGTGTCGGAGCCGTTTTGCACCGAAAAACGTGCAAGAAAATAAGTCAATAAAATATAACAAATTATATGTCCACGAAACCAGAATGTTGATACGAATCCAACGGTATCTCCAGAATTGGATTCCGTTGACCCGATCTCAAATTGGCCCGTTTACCAGAACTTAGAATTTCGGTTTGCACGGAAATATGTGCCAGAGCCAAAGTTCTCAAAACTCAGCAAACTACATGTCAACGAGTCCAGAATGACGATATGAACTCAACGGTATATCCGGAATTGGATTCCGATGAGCCGATCTCAAAATAACCCGTTGACCCGGATATTGGTATCCGACTTGCACCGAAATGCATGTCGGATCCAATGTCCACCAAAAGCTAGCAAATTATATGTCAACGAGTCCAGAATGGCGATACGAACTCAACGGTATATCCGAAATTGGATTCCGAGGAGCCAATCTCAAAATGACCCGTTGACCCGGATATTGGTATCCGACTTGTACCGAAATACGTGCCGGATCTAATGTCCACCAAAACCTAGCAAATTATATGTCAACGAGTCCAGAATGACGATACGAACTCAACGGTATATCCGGAATTGGATTCCGATGAGCCGGCGTCAAAAAGTCCCGTTGACGCAGAATGTGGGATCCACTTTGTACCGAAAAATGTGCCAGGGCCCACGTTCTCCAAACCTAACAAATTTTGTATGAAAACATGCCAGAACGATGCCACAAGTCGAATGGTGGTGTCAAAAATGAAATCTGGAGTCCCGTGTTCAAAAATAGAATTTTACAAGTTAGAAATTACGAATTCAGACGACCATCTTTGGCGTCGAATTCAACCAATCAAACAAGCTCACAATGAAACGAAACTGGAGGGGTAGTAAGAGGGTTATACCAGCTTCGCACCGGAACTGGTAGCACGCCAAACGGAGCTGCGGTGGAGGAGATACAAGCTGACGAAGTTGGCCCCGCAAAATTGTCCAAATTTAATACAATTTAAACGGTCAACTTGGTGGCCGGTTTTCATGTATCAAACGATAAAATTAACGGACGAAAATTGACAGGGATGAAGGTGGATATACCGAGATTGCGACGGAGCGAAGAAATCGCCGATCCAACGGTCGGATCTCCGGGAAAACGCTTACGAAGTCGCTACGACGGAGCGTCAAAACGAACTCGATCCCGCGCGCGTCACGACGGGACGTCGTGCAAAACGCACGAATCGCCTCGACGGCGCGTCCCGGAGGACGGTGGCCGTCAGGTAAGAGTTCAACGGAGTTCGCCCAGGGGGGCCACCCACGGCGGGGTCGCCGGAGCACGACGGCCAACGGCGGCGGCATCCATGCCCCGCGCACACGTGCTAGGGCGCGCGGCTGTGCTTGCTGCCGCAGCGCGCTGTCCACTGGCTGCTGTTGCAGCTACGCGCGAGGGGATGTGCGACCTAGCCCCGCCGTCGAAGGCGCGGGGGCTGCGGCCAAGGTGCGGTGGCCGAGGAGGTGGTTGGGTGTGTGGAAGTGCAATGGTGGTGGTTCGGTTTTGAATGGGAAAGATGATGGTTGATGCTAAGAAAGAAGGAGGAGGAGGAGGAGGAGGAGGAGGAGGAGGAGAAGAAGAGCTTGGGTGGTGCTCGACGGCCTAGCCACGCCAGAGTGGGGCTGGGGTCGAGCTGGTGTGTAGGTGGTCGGGTGCATGGGAGAAAATGGTGGTTGCTGGAGTAGAGAAATGTGGGAATAAATGAAGAAAGGGAGAGAGAGAGAATGAGATGTAATAAATAAGAGAGAGAGAGTGGGGAAAAAAGTTGCCCCATGAATTTTAGGGCCGGTCACATGGCCAAGGGATGTGGGGAATATTGATGTAGGGAAAATTAGATGGATAGGATTAATTTGAGGGAAATCAATGGCTAGAAATTAAATGGGGAAAATTGGTCATTCTTATGGAAATTAATTAAATAGAAATTCCCAATAAATATAGAAAAAAATGTAGGAGAGAACTTGATATTTTTGGGCAAGAAAAATATGAGGGTGTCATGATGGAGGGCAACACAAAGCTAGACTGGACTCGGTAGAGCCAGATTGGATCAAAACTGGACATTGTGCAAAAATCTAATTAAAATTAGGTGTTGATGATCATGAGTGAATAAGTAGCACATGGGGATTCCAATAAATGGGATACAAGTGGCGGACGGATAGTAGGCTGAAAGTGGGCCATGTCCATAGTTGGGGCTGACAGGTTTTGGTCGACAGGGGACCCACAAATCAAGTTGGAAGATGAATGTGACGCCGTGGAGTAAAATAAAATTGGGTCACGTGTCGGGAAAGTTGTACGAATCAAATGGAGCACAAAATGACGAGTCTGAGTGGGATACGAAGGTCATGGGCGACGAGCGTCTCGAGTAGATCATCAATGAGGAGTTGGTTTCAAGAAACTGACTGTCTTGCGCTCCCAAATTAAAAGTCACGGTAACGTGCTAAAAATGATCAAGGAAAAGAGTGGAAAAAATAAATAATAATCAAATGGTCTAAATCGACCCGAAGTTCAGCGAAGCAAAAAGAGCACAAGAAAACAAGTTTGGATGGGACACTATATACCATCAGGAAGGTAATCCTGTCCACTCCAAAACTCATGAAGAAGATTTCCAGAGTTGAACATCCCTGATACTCCAAATATCAATGGCACAGAAAAGTACACTTAGGAAAATAACAGAATAAATTATTTATCGAAACCAATAAATCAGAAAAAAAAATAAAATAAAAAAAGTCAACCCGAAATTTAGGGTGCTCACACAAGCTGCAGCGGGCGGCCTATCCAACGCTCCACTCTTTTACGCTGCAGCTAGCGGGACCCCCCACAACCCCCTATTTTACGCTGCGGCAGGTGACCCCTCCCAACCAGCGCATCTCTACGCGCCCTCCCCCCACTCTCCTCATCTCTACGCCAATCTCCATCCCTCCAATTCTACGCTTCCCTTCTATCCGCCCCACTCCTCTTCGCAGATCACCGCTCCCTAGCATTCATCCTCGATGATCACCCTAGCACCTCCTCCCCCCTACGGGGACCAGGGACTCCAGCTCCCCTCTTCCCAGATCCTACTTGACCTTCCAGCGAGGAAGCAGCTTCCCTGGCTCCAGCCCCCATAATCTCTAGCTTTCTGCAGCTATCACATCCACATCCCCATCACCCCGGCTCCATGAGACGTCCACTGAGGCAGCCCTAGGAGCACCGCCCCCTCCAGCTAATGTCGAGGTTGGTTCGCAGCAGGAGCTCCCCCTGGTGTAGGAAGCGGCCACATCCTCCGTCCCCGTAGCAGATTCGTCACTACCACCCCCGTCAGGCAGCATTTCTCCGCCCGTCCCCTCTACCACCTCTTCCACCCTTGTTCAGCCCCCTCGTTCCACCCCTGCCTCCCTAAGAGGGGACCCAGAACCCTCCGGCTTTAGGAGCTTTGTCACTTTCTTACGCCGCCAAGCTGCGCCCGGACTTAGCGACCGCTAAAGGCCCCCTACTACCCGACGTCATCCTCCCGGACATTGTTTACTCTTAGGACTCCTCAGTTCCTATGGTTCGCTTCTCTGACAAGGAACTATCTTCGTTGTCATCTTCCTTCCCTCACACATTCGTCTTCAAATTCTCGAATGGTTGTCCCAAGCTATCCAAAGTGCAAGAGGCGATAGCCAGTTGGAGACTCTCAACGGACTATCGAGTGGCACCCCTAGACCACAAATATATCCTCCTACACCTCTCCTCTGACAACGACCACAGGGCAGTGTGGGCCAAGGGCACTTGCAGGATCGACTCCCACCAAATTAAGATCATCAAGTGGTCTCCAGGCTTCAACACAAAAGTCGACTCTGCGTTGGTCGCAGCATGGGTGACACTGCCAAACCTGCCCCTCATTTGCTTTGTCCCATCAGCACTTAGACGTATAGCCAATTCCGTCGGGACGTTTGTGGCTACGGCGCCGGAGACCAGTAACCTCACCAAAGCTCACTATGCCAAAATCTGTGTGGAACTCGACCTCAACTCTGAACCACCAAAGCACATTACCATCGAGCTGGGCAACCAGACCCACATCCAACAAATCCTCTATGACAACCACATAATGTTCTGCAATCGCTGTCAGCTAAGAGGCCACCTTCCAAAGTACTGCCACCATCTCCATCCAGAACTTAAGAAGAGACCTGTCCAGAAAGACCACGTGCAGACAAAGGAGAGGACTCCCAAACCACCCCTTCTACCTCTTTTAAACTCGCATATTCGATTCGAGTCCAGCAACGAACAAGCAGTCACTAGCGAGAACCCCAACAGAGTTCTGACTCCCTTCATCCCCCAATATCTCGCCCTCTCCAACCAATTCGACATCCTCGAGTCGAATGACACGGAAGTATCACCGAAAACCATCTGCCCACTTGCGATCTCATTCATCCCCGACCTAGCGCCTAACCTCCCTACCTTGGAAGGGGTAGAGGCACTTCCTGATACCAGTATGGCAAACCAACAACTCACCATCGAGGACACCAGCGAAGGAACACTTTCTATCCTACCCAGCGATGCTATTCAACCACACATCCCGATCGAAGAAGCTCTCGCTATCCTCGGGCCAGACCAAGCAAGGAGAGGACTACAGGTCTTAGCCGCGGGTTACCCCCTCCAACAAGCTATTCTTCAAATCGGGAGCGTGAGCGACTCACTTGTCATTCCCCCCGAAGACCTATCTTTGGACTCCGTTGGGGAACGGTTAGCCCCCCCCCCCCCCCCCCCCCCCCCCCGCAGATCCTATCGAGCAAACCCCAAGTACTCCCACCACCAAGGCTAAGGAGGAAGCGTCTACATCGAGCATGAAATATGCAAAGATTGGATACGACGAATCGACAATCATCCAAACCAGATCCGCCACCAAGCAGAACAAAAGAACCCCCACAATCTCATAAATGATTAACATCCTATCTTGGAATGTCCGCGGTCTGGCGAATAAATCGACATTTAGGAGAATATCCAGCCTGCGTAAAATGCACAGGATCGACATCCTTATTATAATTGAACCCAAAATTCTCTCCAAAAGATTGAAATCTATCCAGCTGCAACTTGGTCTCCCCTCGGCCATTGCAGGAAGACACGATATTTGGATCCTCGGTACGAAGGATGTCAACTTCGGAGTCATACAAGACTTTCTGCAAGCTATCTTATGCTGGGTAGAACACCTCTTGCTTCCAGAGCGTACCATCCTCTCAGCGGTCCACGGTAGCTGCGATATCGCTGAACGAAAACACCTATGGAAAGATCTTTTTGACATAAATCTCCACAACACCAACTCCCCTTGGCTTTGCATTGGGGACTTCAATGCCATCACCCACAGAGATGAGAAATCAGAGGTCGGCCACATCCCATATCAGCCATGCAAGACTTTAACAATTTTATGTTCAATGCTCATCTCTCCCCTCTCCAGTTCAATGGCAACGCGTTCACCTGGTGCAACATGCAAGAAGGCGATCGCCGTCAATACTCCCGCCTGGACAGAGCCCTCACAAATGCCCCCTGACACGGAATGGGGATTAACACTAAATTATCCCACCTCAACTCCTCCGAATTCGACCACGCCCTCCTGCTGGTTGAAATCAAAAGCAATACCAATCCATCTTAAAAGAACTTCCAATTCCTCGACTTCTGGATCGAGCACCCCCAATTTTTGGGCATCATCGAGGAAGCATGGAAGCAGGAAGACTACCCCAACCCCCTTATAAGGGTGAGCAACAAGCTCATAGCCACGAGGAAAAGCTCTCTCCAATTGGAGCAAAAATGCTTACGGGGATATTTTTCAAGCCATACGGGTAGCGGAAGACGACATCTCTCAGACTGAAGCTATCTTCGCAGCGGAATAGTCCCCCGCGGCCAGGACAGCCCTAAACCTCACCAAGGCCACGCTCAAATTCAGGCTCAAAGTGGAGATAGACTTTTGGAAGTAGAAAGCGAGGTTGAAATGGGATAACGAGGGGCATAAAAACTCAAAATATTTCTACGCCAGCGTTAACGGCCGCAGAAACAAACTTACGATCCACCACACCATTGACGAGAATGGAAACACCATTACAGACTACAAGAGCATCCAAGCAGCCGCGGCGGACTTCTTTTCCAAATTATTCTCCAAAGAGACGGTTCACAAAGATGGTCCCTTTCTGGACCAAATCCCCACCCTCATTAATGATAACGACAACGTCCAGTTGGAGCGTCCCCTGTCCGAACAGGAAGTGAAAGACGCTGTTTGGGCCCTTAACGAGCACAGTGCCCCCGGACCGGACGGCTTTTTGGGGGTCTTCTTCTGTACCTGCTGGGATATCATCAAACAAGACATCACAGAAGCGACAGTCGGTTTCCTTGATGGAGCCACTTACCCCAAAGCTATCTCCAGCGCCAAGCTAATCCTCATTCTGAGGAAAGAGAACCCAAAATCCTTCCGCAACTTCCGACCCATAAGTCTTTGCACTTTCACCAACAAAATTATATCCAAGATCATTGCCACCAGGATGGTAGGCACTCTTCCCAGATTAATCTCGGAGGAATAGAGCGACTTTGTTTAAGGGAGGAACATCCAGGACAACATTATGATAGCTCAAGAGTTAATCACCTGCATGAAGTTCCCATCTTGAGGGGTCAACATCGCTGTCAAAATCGACATGGAGAAAGCTTATGATAGACTGTATTGGCAATTCATGATCTGGGTTTTCAGAGCTTTTGGATTCTCGGAAAATTGGACCAACACCGTCTGGAGATCTATCAGCAACTCATGGTTCTCTACAGTTATCAACGGCCAATCCGAGGGGTTCTTCAAATTAAGTCGCGGAGTGAGACAGGACAACCCTCTATCCTCCACTGTCTTCATCATAGCTGTCGATGCCCTGAGTAAAAACCTCAACAACATGACCAGTATTCCAAACTTTCAGCACTTCCACTCATCCAGTGGCTGCCCGATCATCACCCACTGGCCTTCGTCGACGATTTACTTATTTTTTCCTCCGGGGACGTGGGAGCGATAGAGGCAGTACATAATACCCTGACGAGGTACTCCAGATGCTTCGGACAGAAGATCAATCAATCCAAAAGCATTATCTACGCTCACCACAGCATCAAAAGAGAGCACGCAATCAATCTCTCCAACCTCACATCCTTCACTGTTGCCCATCCCCCATTCAACTATCTCGGCTGCCCCATTGTGTACGAAAAATCGAACGACGACATCTTTGAGAACTTAATCGCCAGAATCAGAAATAAACTCGATGGCTGGCATAACGCCACCTTATCCCCGGAGGCAAAATGATCCTCATCAAACATGTACTCACCTCCATCCAATCCATACTCTGGCCGCATGCTCCTCGCCATTGAAAGTTCTTTCATCGATTGAGCAGATATTTTGTAATTTCTTCTGGGAGCACAACAATGGTCAAGACAAACATCACTGGGCAAACTGGGACTCTATGGCTCACCCCACTGAGGAAGGGGGCCTAGGATTTACCAAACTCACCCACATCGTTAAAGATTTCTCGATGAAATTATGGTGGAAACTTCGCACGAGTAAGAATTTATGGACTAAGTTTATGAAAGCCAGGTACTTCAAACACATCCACCCCTTATTGGCTATATCCAACAGCAGATCCTCAGCAGCTTGGCGTCGGATTCTTATCGGGCGAGACCTCGCTGAACCGGCGATTAGACTTCAGCTGAGTAGCGGCAAGTCGGATCCCTTCCTTGAGAGATGGATCGGGGATAGCTTGATCCCGAGTATCGCAGAGACCCCCAATATCAGCAGGATAAGAGACCTTTGGTGCTCCGTTACCAACGACTGGAACTGGAATAAGATCCACGAATGGTCCGGTGCCGAAGCGGTCGACAGCATCCGCCAACTCGGACTTTGCTTGGGCAACGAAGTCGACGAGCTACGGTGGTCGCTTGAGGCGTCCGAGACATTCTCTGTAAGGTCGACAAGATTAGCTATTCGAGGGAACGGCCAGCCGCAACCGACGATTGCTCGATACTGGCAAGCCTGTATCCCGAAGAAGTGGTCCTTCCTCATGTGGAGAATCACCACTAAGAAACTGTCGACTGATGAGATCCTTAACTCCATTGGGATTAGCTTAGCGTCAGCCTACAATTGCTGCTCAGACCGTCAAGCGGAGACCATAGACCATATTTTTCGGGAGGGGAATCTGCCGGACAGGATATGGAGGACCCTTAGCCGCCACTACAAGATTTCCCCAAGGGGAGGACGCTTCTACGATCTGGCGGACCACTGGAGTTCTGTTTCCCAGGGTCACCAGATCGTTACAACGGCGGCCACATGGATAATTTGGAAGAATTGCAACAATGCGAGATACGAAGGCAACCAATACTCGGCCGACCAACTCATTAAGGAAATCTTCAGACAATGACGTAAACGGAGTACCTTTTGTTCCCACAGCCCGAATGCATTTTGGTCCTAGCCCCCCATAGCTCTGGGGTGTCAGATTTCCTTTCCCCTATTTTATTTTTCTGGTATACTTGTATAGGCTTCCCTTTTGTGCCTTGTATACGTGGCCAGGCTTCGGCTTTTTGTGCCTTGGTTAAAAAAGGAGGGGTTTCTTTTATATATATATATATATATATATATATATATATATATATATATATATATATATATATATATATATATATATATATATATATATATATATCAAGAGAAGCAGCCCCAAACCAGAGAAGCAGCCCCAAAAAAAAAAAAAAAAAAAAAAAAAAAAAAAAAAAAAATATATATTATATATAAGAGAAGCAGTAGCAGCCCCAAACCAGGCCTTAGCTACCAACACCAACACAGTTGCCATATGAGAAGTTCATGATATTAAGTTGAAACATGGCTCAATTCTTCTACTTGGATACATCATCGTCATTGACAATGTGGTTGATGTAACCCCCATTCTCTCGTCACACCGAACAAATGGATGCAAAAGAGTTGCCTCGCCATCAGGAGGAAATCCCAACCAATCATCATCACCATTCATTTCTAAGATTCATAGTATCGGTATCGGAATTGGTATCAGACCCTTCCTATGCATATCAGAATCGACGATATCAACAGTATTAGAAATTCAGTAAAAACTTTCATACATTTAGTCATAATTTTAAGTATTTTGTACGTTATTTTTGCTAGTTTTAAAATTAAATGAATTAGTATAATCCTTGCTATATATTATATATTATATATATAGATATATATATATAA